>VZSZ01010709.1:0-170812 GCA_013398815.1 Ibidorhyncha struthersii | reverse complement strand
GACGGAACACCTCTCCTATGAGGACCGGCTGAGAGAGTTGGGGTTGTTCAGCCTGGAGAAGAGAAGACTCCGGGGTGACCTAATGCTGGCCTTCCAGTACCTAAAGGGGGCCTACAGGAAAGCTGAAGAGGGACTTTTTACAAGGACATTTAGTGATAGGATGAGGAGGAATGGCTTCAAACTGGAACAGCAGAGATTCAAATTAGATATTAGGAAGAAATTTTTCACTTTGAGGGTGGTGAGGCACTGGAACATGTTGCCCAGAGAAGCTGTGGAAGCTCCATCCCTGGAGGTGTTTAAGGCCAGGCTGGATGGGGCTTTGAGCAACCTGATCTCATGGGAGGTGTCACTGCCTATGGCAGGCGGGTTGGAACTCAATGATCTTCAAGGTCCCTTCCAACATTCTATGATTCTATGATTCTATGTGGAATTGCATTTATTTGAATCTGTGGCATGCACCTTTTTTTTTTTTGCTGGTATAAGTAAATTTTATTTTATTGCTTACTTGCTTGGTACTTATGATATGGACAAGAAATTTTGTTTTGTTTTGAATAAATTACTCCCTGACTATCATATGGTAGTTTTTCTTGAAAGTCTTAATCTATATTTAAATCCCTGGAACTTCTGTTATACACCCTACTGAGAAAGCTTGCCTTTCTGAGTATTGGCATTAAGCAGAGAAACTGAGGGACAGCATACTCTACTTCAGATCACCTCTGCAAATACTTTAGTAGCTTGTATCTCTGTATTTCTGAAAAATACTGTGGCATTACAACACTGCTGGAAATCATGAATGTAAATTACTTCATATAAAAAAAGCAATATATTATTTAGTATTTTTTCAAATAGCTTACTTCAAAGCAGAAAGCATTAATAAACATCAAGGAATTTAAAGCGGTGGTGATGGGGGAATGCAGAGAAGAGTTATGCCTTCAGCTGAAATATAATTTTATTTCTCCCCAGCTAACTAGTCTGCCAACTGAATACCAGGACATTGCTGTCTCCCAATCAGCAGTAAATGTGCAAAACTTGATTGAATTATGATACAGGAGTACAGGGAACATGTCCTAAAATAAAAAGTGTGAACAATAGGAACACCCTTGCCCTGATCCGGTGTTTCCCCAGTTGTTCAGTGGAGATAAACTGTTGCAGCATGTTTCTCATATTGCATCAAAATAAGAATTAATAATTAAGGGTCTTGCCTTTAGCTCTTAATTTAGCAATGCAAACCACACTGTGGCTTGAGGAAGAATTTATTTTGAAATTTGATAGGAAATTTATTGCTGGTCTTTTTTAATGTGTCTCTTTGTAAGTGCAATATATCAGGTATCAACGAACCAGTGTTAGTTAGGTGGACAATCTCTCTGTAATGTGTTTATATATGGGTTTCTTTCCCCCTCTGCAGCACCCCTTCTCTTCATAGCTCTTCACCTCATCATCTTCTCCATTTCACTTTCCTCAGTGGCCTCACAACCAAACCCCTGTCCCTTCACATCTGTGTCTTCCCCTTTCCGGCGCTAGGGCTTCACAAGATGTCTCCCATCACAAAATGTCATTTTTAAATTGGTCGTTTTCAATCAGCTTTTCAAACAGGTGAGCTGCCACACTTGCAACCTCTTTTAGCCTGACTGTCTACCCTATCAAATTCTAACTTCATCTCTTCCTCGAGGTTTTATGTGCTTTCATACTGTGGTTTATTGTTTTCAGAAGAAATATGAAATTGCAGCAGGACTCAGCAAGTCAGACTGAGATAATCAATCCCAAAACTTGTTGCAGAGGAGGTCTGGAGAGAGCTTCTACCTCGCATCTGTGTAGTGTAATTCCACCCTAATAACAAACTCTTTTTTTAATAAATGTAAGATACCAGAAGTCAGACCTTTTACATTTTCACTCTTCCTTCTCAGCCACCTCCTTGTTGTTAGTTTTTATAAATTTCTTTCTTACAGTTCTCCATTTGTTGGATTAGTCACTTCACACTCTGTTACCAGTCCACTGCTCTGTAATGACCATTAGCGTAAATGCAGCCAGCCCGGCCAAAGCCACGGCGTGAGCTCACAGCCCTCTAGAAGCAAAGCAGGGAGCAGTGCCTGTGCCGGTCTGCTCCAGCAGTTTGTGTTTTCCTGAGGAAGACCTTTGGTGCCTGCTGGCTGCGCACTGGCTGTGACCGCTGAGGTAAGTAAAAGGATGCTGTTCATCATCGTGACAGGTCCGTTCCCTCTGCCAGCAGCGTCACATGGCTCAGGGAAGGAAACCGTGGGGTTGTTAGGAGCCACCGCGTTGCAGGTATCCAGATCTAGAAGAACTGGTAAATGTATTATATTGGCTAGCAAATTCGAAAAAGCGCCTTCAAAACAAGAATACAGTAGAGCGATGTCACTTAGCCAGCCCGCAGCGTGTAGCTGTCCTCAGTTAGATCCCATTGTAAAAGCCAATTAAGCTACAAAAAAGGAGGTGGTTATAGTATTTTTGCATAAAAAGTAAAGGTGAAAATGTTCTACGGGAAAATATGTCCTACCTATGCCTGTACTGAGTAGCTTCATTATCTTGTGAATGGGACTGGTCCCTTCACACTGGTCACTGCCCTGTTATTGCCCCAGCTGGGGGGGGGGCGTGTCACAGCTTCCAAAACCACACATGAGGGAGCATTGGGTCTGTATAGCAGTTGGGGCAACCATTGTCCCCTACAGAGAGCTCCACTTGCATCTGACGGCAGGATGAAGTCATAAAATCATAGAATCGTTAAGGTTGAAAGGGACCTTTAAGATCATCAAGTCCAACCATTAACCTAACCTGACAAAACCACTTCTAAACCATATCCCCAAGTACCACGTCTACCCTTTTTTGAAACACCTGAAGGGATGGCACATCCACCACCTCCCTGGGCAGCCTATTCCAATGCTGGATAACCCTTTCAGTGAAAAAATTTTTCCTAATATTCAACCTAAACCTCCCCTGGCTTAACTTGAACCCATTTCTTCTTGTCATATCACTTGTCACTAGGGAGAAGAAGTCAGTCCCCATCTCTCTGTAACCTCCTTTCAGGTACTTGTAGAGAGTGATAAGGTCTCCCCTCAGCCTCCTCCAGGCTAAACAGCCCCAGTTCCCTCAGCCCTTCCTCATAAGACTTGTCCCTCAGACCCCTCACCAGCTTCGTTGCCCTTCGCTGGACATGCTCCAGCACCTCAATGTCTTTCTTGTAGCGAGGGACCCAGAAGTGAACACAGTACTCGAGGTGGGGTCTCACCAGTGCCAAGTAGAGGGGGATGATCACTTCCCGAGTCCTGCTCACCACACTATTCCTGATACAGGCCAGAATGCCGTCGGCCTTCTTGGCCACCTGGGCACACTGCTGGCTCATATTCAGCCGGCTGTCCAAGAACACGCTCAGGTCCTTCTCCACCAGGCAGCTATCGAGCCACTCTTCCCCAAGCCTGTAGCGCTGCATGGGGTTGTTGTGACCCAAGTGCAGCACCCAGGGCTTGGTCTTGTTGAACCTCATACCGTTGGCCTCAGCCCATCGGTCCAGCCTGTCCAGATCTCTCTGGAGAACCATCCTACCCTCAAGCAGATCAACACGCCCGCCTAACTTAGTGTCATCTGCGAACTTACTGAGGGTACACTCTATGCCCTCGTCCAGGTCTTTGGGAACACCACTTGTGACCGGACACCAACTGGATTTAACTCCGTTTACCACCACTCTCTGGGCACGGCCATCCAGCCATTTTTTTACCCAGTGAAGAGTACACTTGTCCAGGCCATGAGCAGAGTCCTTACATTTTGTGCTTTTTCAGATATGCAAAGTCCAGCAACATTATTGAAAAAGCTGCAGTAATAACACTTCTGTAGGAAAATTTTCCTTGGAGCTGCCTACTGATATTTGTGACAAAGGTCTTAAATACAACAAAGCCTTCTTGGCTGCCTTTGCTTTAAAGAAGTTGCCATTCTTGGGATACCCCTGGTTGGTAGACCTCTTCCTTGAATAAATAAATGCCTCAGTGGCGGAATACTGACTTGTCAGGAAAGACTTGGAGAATTGTTGCTGAGTTTATATAATGTATACTCTAATAATATACAAATATATTGGAAATGCACAGGGTTTTTTATTAATTCAGAAATATAATTATCAAATTTCAGAAATACAAATTCCCGTTCAAAGAGGAAACTCAACTGGATAACTAAGATTTTTCTAAACAACGTTTGAAGTATGCAACTATTCACAGAGATATTTTTTCCCCTTCTTTCTATTTTCACAGTCTAAAGCACTGACAGAAGAAGGCATCAATAATAAGAGGCTAAATATATTTTAGTCCAAAATACAGTAACCTTATACAACAGGTAATTTTGTGTTGGGCAGCTTTATGATGAGTGTCCTAAATCACTGATGGCCCTAAAATGTGATGCCCCACTTTCTCTTTGGTCTCTTGTGAACTCATTAAAACAGCAAACTTGTTTTTAATTCCAATGACTTGTAGAATAAGTTGGCCTTCATGCACTCACTGCTCAGGAGAAAAAACGAAAACAGCTTTAAAATGATATTGCAAAAAAGGTACAAGGCACAAGGCAGTGTTAGTCTTCCAAATGTGTAAAATGATATTCACATTTCCAAAGTAACTGAACCCTCATTGATAATGGCCTTTAATATTGTGGAACTTTGTATTACAGAAAATACTTGGCCATAACTAATACCTTGATGGGGAATCTGTTGTGTTAACAGATAATTTAAAAAAAAATAAAAAAAAATGAATTGTCTTGTGGATCAGAGCCAGAGAATCAATGTAAATTTATATTTTGTAGATGTTTTAGGTATAGGTCAATGTTAGTACAAATAATATGCTATTTTGAGATATAGTTCACGTTTAAGCCTAATAACATCAAAATTATGTATATAAAGAACATGTGAAATAAAATATATTTCAGTACAAGATTGAAGTATGTAGAAGGCAGCTTTACACAATATAATATTATTTAAAATACTTTTATATAAAAATCCTGCCAACCTTTGCTGTGCAAATAAAACCAAATGCAAATCTGGCTGCCTAAGTAAACTAATGCAGATGATGGTAAATATTTTCACTGAGAGCAAAAATGGTCAAGCAATCCATAACTTCCTCTTCATTTGGGAATCCTGTACTTTTGATTCACGGAATAATGATCTCATAATCCAGCAGGATTTTCCTGTATTGAGAAATGTAATGATAAATCCAATGCAGAACCCTGCCAGGTGGTCTGTGGGAAATTTCAAGAAGTATTTGTGACTTGCCCTCAGACTATCCCCTCTGCAGAAATACGCAAAGCAGCTCCTGGGAGATCTGTTAGTTCTCAGAGCCATGTCCCCTTGATCTCCCTTCCAAAATTTGGGGTGCAATCTGGCAGAGCACTAGTCCAATTTCTCTTTAAAGAATGATTTTTCCAGTCTTCCTGGGAATAGAATTGCTTATTAAATTTCAGTGAATAAGAATATGCAGAAACTTTCTGAAAAAGACAGTAGGGCTTACTGTCCTTGTAACCGAAATCATTCCTATGGCCAAAAAGGCAGACAAACAAAAAAGGCAGTAGTTTCTTTTGTATTCTCCTTTTCCCTCTGTTATGAAGACTTCAAGTAGGTTTTTTCTTTTTCTTTTCTCTTTTTGTTTCTCTTTTTTTTTTTTTTGTCAGCTATGCCTGAATTCTTGTCAGAATGATCCATGGATTCATGCAACATAACAATTGTTTAGAATTGATAGAAATCTACAGTATAACCCCAAAAGCTCAGGACCACTCTGAAGGACTTTCCACAGCTTTCATGGTCTCTGCTTGTCTTTTTCAGCCTTAGTAGTCTGATGGGCTTGAAGAGGATGCTGGCAAAGAGAAATCATTTCACTCTATATCTTGCTAACTCCTAAATGTCCAGTAATGGCAGGATTTCAGAGCTAAGAAGAGAAAACTTCCACAATCCAGCAGGTACTTCTTCCTAAACCCTCCATGAATTCAAACTCCTTCATAGGTACACCTAGTGAATTATAACGAACAGAAGACATCGCTGGGAGCTCTGGCTATAAGTGAATAACCTTTATTTATTGCCAAAATACAGATTCATAAGCCAGGCCATAGCTAAACAATGGGGAAATGTCTCTCTGCTTTTGCTACAGAGTCACAAAGGTGAAACAAACACAGTCTTCTGCTGACACACAGCTTTGTCAAATTTCAAACACCTGGGAATTGGTTGAAACATTAGACATAATTAAAGAGCCACATAAAAACCTGCTAAAACTGCAATCTGGTATTTGCCTCTGTAAATCCTGGGATATCAAAATGGAAATAGTTCTTATCAAGCCAACAGTGAAAAAAAATTGACAGTTTCCTCTTGCAAGCTGGTGAAATCATAGAAAAAGATGCCAATTAATGGCTATATGCAGTTTTCAAATTGAGAATAATTCCAGATGGTGATGTGACCCATGAGCTTTACAAACTTTTGTAGTGATTTGCGTTCTTTAAAGACCTCTTGGGAGAGAGATGGGTGAACTGAAACGGGAGTTGAATCCAGAGATTTAACAAAGAAAAAGTCTCCTTTTAGCTTTTTTTTTTTCACTTATCTGTGCTAAATGAATAAAACGGATTGTAATTTTATGACCTAGTAATTATAAATGTCTGTAACAATTCCATCAAAAGAGTCACATTAAGAATTGCACAAAAAATAGGTTTATAATTTCTATTTCATGCTTTAACAATTGAACTTAGAGTTTAAATTTCATGCAGTGATTTTTCAGTGGACATGTGATTGTCCATAATAGACATGCTGAAGAGGAAGCAGCAAAGGATTCTATGGTTTTGAAAATCTTCTCGGAGATATTATTGAGTTAGTCAACACAAGCACACAAAAAATCTGGGCTACAGACATGTAAAGGTATGAATACACATACCTCTCAAAAAATTTCACATGCACCCCAAAATTTTAAAAGTTCTTTCCTGAACACCAGTAAGTTTCTGTTTGTCATTATTTCAGTTCAACAAAACCACAGCATTGGAACAAGTAAGCTGTTCTTCTGGTTTTGGGACTCACATTTTTTCTTATTTGACGCCTTGTGCTTTCACTCTGTCCCACCATCTTGTTGCCAAAAGAATTCCTTGCCAGCATCCTGCCTGTTCCAATCAACAAGTATATGTCACAGTTTTCATATAATGTAAAAAAATTGAGAGTACAGTCACACATCCATAGAATGGATATTTATGCTCTCATCGGGCAGGCTAGATGATACCTTTACAGCGGAGGTATCTTTATAACCTTTGTTTCTTGGGCAACATGAGACAGAAATTGTAAACCAATTCCCTCTGCTGCCAAAAAGAAAAAAGAAACAAGTTGGTTTGGGTGGGGGAAGAGGAGGGGAATGCTGCAGACAAAATGGAGCTGCACATTACATTGATATTCCATTACAAAGGTAGATGCTTCTTCTAATTTGTGGTTTACTAGAAAGCAATCTGAGTCAGAGGGTCTTCAGAAAATCTGCAGTCTGAACTCTGCCCGATGGAAGTATAATGTATGAAGGAGGGTGTCTGGATAAGATAAGAGTTGGCAATAAAGTCTGTCCCCTGTTAAATAAAGGCTGTTCTATATTAATTACCATAATCATACAGGAAACTCCCACTCAGTCTTCTGTCCAGCCAGTTTCCCAGGACTTTTCTGTTGTCTGTCTGTATTCTCTGTAAGCTTCCCTTGTACCCAACCCCCCAGTTCTTGTTACATATATAAATGCCTGTACACCAGCAAACAGCACAATGTCATCACCGGAGGTCTCCGTGGTTTTCTTTTCAGAGATTATATTGATAGGAAATCAACTGAGCAGTTTTGAGTTCAAACTGCACAGGAAGTGGGGCTCATCCTCCACATGTCTAGTTGGGTTTTTTTTCTGACAAAAACTGAAATGTCACAAGCAGTATTATGACTCATTTTAATCTGCATGACCCATGGTCACCCAGGCACTGGTCTAGAGAGGTCAGTCCCCAATGTTCCTTTGCAAATGACCTTTAGGAGGCTCAACAATATACCAACTATGTGGAGGACCAAATATTACGTCCTCCCATATGGTCATACAGACACAGACAGCCGTTCCCTTCCAGGGTAAAACTCACTTTCGTGATTACACAAAGACACAAGAGCAGCTGGCCTTGCCGCAAGTCAAACTTCAGAGTAAAGCAGGATTTTAAAAATGTTAGGTGGTTCATGAAAATGGGGCCTTCCGGCCTCAAATAGATCTTGTCAGAAATCTATATAATCCACATGCATAATGCTAAAAAACATTTATTTGAGGAATTTTATTCCCCCCCCCCCCCAACAATATGACTTCAGACATGGAAACATTAAATCTCAATCAAAAGACGTTTATTTGTCATTCACTGTTAGTGTTAATGCAAGACTTCTATATTTCAGAGGAAAGAAAATTAAATAAGTCATCTGCAGACACTGGCTGAGTTTGGGGTTTTAATAAAGCCTGTCTGGTCTCTGTGAATAAGGAGCAGTAAGTGTATTTCAAACCTAAGAGATATAATATTGGTTGGGAATTTACTGTTCATATTATTGCAAGATTTTGTCCAGAGAGTGCAATATGTACCTGGGATCATTTTTTTTTTTTTTGTCAGAAATGTTTTTCACAGGTTTATCCTAAAAAAATGTATAAAAAATAAACAAAATCATTTAAAACAATTGCTATTCTCTTGGCTTGGTCAGTTTTACAACACGCTTATTCCAGCTGCTTTGCAATGCTTATTTTTACTACACACCTGATGCTTTAGTGGCACTGGAATCAACTGTCCATCATGTTATCCAAATGATCTGCTTTAAAAGAATGCAGGTAAGGATATCAATGTGCATATACCATTGAATATGGATCAGTGAGTATGCTTTATTTCTTGAAAAGATTAGGTCCCTGCAGAGGAGACCTGTGAGAGTCATTCTGTCTCCTGTGATTGTCTGGAATAGCTTCTAATACCATCAAAATAGGGGCTGTATACAGTTTCTGAATGCTGTCTGCAAGTATATGATAATACTTTTCAGTCCTCAGGAAACCAATGCAGTCAATTGCAGAACTAATAAAACTCCTCAGAGAATTAGTATGTGCTGCAACAGTTCCCATGGGCACCTCAGCCCAAGCTGAGTATCACCAATGTGGTAATTTAAGTGCTCTGTCTCTCTTTTGTATTCCTGACGGTCCTAAGGCTGAGTTGCTCTTCCCATGGACCACCTTTCATTGACTGAAGTTCTGCAGTGCACCCCAGAATACACAGGGATATGGTGTGTTCAGCTTTTCAGACTTTTGCATTAAAGAAAACAGAAAGTTTCTGTATTCTTAAATGCAGATTTTTTTGTAATTTTCTGCTTTGTGTATTAAAAAAAAAAAAACATACCTACAATAAACTTGCCTTCCCTGCACCTCACTTCAAAAATGTGTCATATGTTTTGAAACAGAGTTAAAAAGTGACTTTTGAAAAAATCATGTTGATCAAATTTTTCAGGCTGTGGCTGTAGTTTTGTAGAGGTCTTATTTTTCTCACTCTAGCTAGCTGGAAAATGCCATAATTAAGAGGTTTTCAAAGATTTTAGCTACAATTCCAGCTACAATAAATTGTTATAGAATAAAATGCAAATGATATTTCTCAAAGTACCTCTTAAACCTCTATTTCCCTTTAGATGAGATAGATAGGAAGTTCTCATACCCAGAGACCAAGTCAGTGAATACAAGCTTCACAGATCATTGAGTATTGATACCATAATATTTAGAGTCCTCTGAAGCAAAATTTCCCTTTGTGTATTGTTTGCATATGAATTAACCATGCCTAGGTATTCTGTTCAAACAGAAATGAGATGGGTATTGCTATTTCCATTATTTTTGCAAGTGTTTCAGGAAGTGCTTCCTTCTGTTCCTCAAGCCTTAGGGGACAGAATTTAGATACTGAAAGCATAAAATTTTCATGGCAAATCATCATACACTACAGTGTACTCTAAAAAGATTTCTAAAAGATAAAGAAAAGTGGATATTTTTAGCTATGAACAAAGTATATTTAAGATCCTTTTAATAGATAAAATGTTAATTTAGTTTTGATAAATAGGACTGCTACATATTGCCTTGCCTGTGTTAATGATCTAAAGCAAGAACTTCTTGCCGTGGGAAATAACACTTCATCACCAACTGTAAGAGTTCCCAGGGAATTCAAAGTCATATATTTTAGTCACAAAAAAATGAAAATTATTGCTTTAGCACTGTTTCATCTTAACATTTTGTTTGTTCAAGTGGTTCGGTTCTGAGTTTATTCACACATCCTACTTGTGTAATATTTATGGTCCAGTTTAAGTTTCGTTATTTAAACTTGATCTTAATTATATTAGGACAAGAGTATTTTATTCTAACATCTTTTTACCTCTTGACATTTTTTGTTGTTACCAAAAACCCAGATACAGTTTTTTACTACATGTTCATATTCTAGTCCAATAAAAAAAAAAACTATGACATATAAAGAGAAATAAACCTTATACACAAAACCCCTTCATGATAGGGAAGGTGGGTGAAAAATTGTGTCTGTAAAAGGAATCAGTATAAGTCAAGAAAAAATGCAAATCAAAAACCTTGGAAATCTCCCTGTTTAAGACACTTTCCTTTTCTATGGATATTAACTCTTTCAGATATAAAGGAAGAAAACTGGAGGTTCTTTTATTAAAAGGAAGTAATTATACTGTTGTGATGGTAAGAAGAGGGTAAATGACATATGTCCTCTTGTACTCAACCAATCTTTTTTTATATTGTTGATTCCTCCAGGCACTATGTTTTACAAATACTTTACAAATTCTTTACAAATATTTCTCCTTAATGGAAAACAACAACACTTTTAGTGAATGGAAGAGGAGAGAAGTCTCTTTTAATGTTGCTTTGGAAAGGTGCTGTATATTTTTCTCCATGTGTTTTTTCCCTTTCCTCCTTAAAAAGTCTTTTTTTACTTTATATTTTTTCTTTTGCTACCAAATTCCTTATTTATCAACTGACCTTATAGGGTGCACCAGTTCTACAAGGTGGTAGTCTTAGAGTTTCTCTTTCGTTTGTTACGAAATTTGTTTTTTCTTTTTATTTGTCCAGCAAAAGCCAAGTCAACAATTCGTTTTGACTGTTCATATCCAATACTTTGTATGAATTCACAGAAAGACAGGTGGATTGGTCCCCTACTATGGACAACCCAAGTAAGACCTTATTTATGTAGAAATTCAGCTTCAACGAGGTTGAAAATCAAGCAGTGACTTGGGACAACAAGAAGTAAGAGGAGACATTTAGAAGATGTGATACCTCAGAAAAGTTTGAAAGAACTGGAGTTGTTTGGTTAGGTAAAAAAGGGGAATAGGAGAAGTCTTTTTATCCTTCTGCAACAGGGAAAAAAAGAAAGCTAAAGCAACAAAGTATATGTTAGCAAAAACAGTCTAACTGTAAAAACAAAGAAGACTTGGACTGGGTTTTCAAGAGACGTGGTGGAGGAGATCTTGGAGAACATGAGAAGAAAATCAGGGCTGATTATGGACGTGATTCAGCTAGGGTTGTGGTCTATGTGAGCTCCCTCTCAGGCTTATTCTGTGTTTATAGATACAGATCAACTGACTGTATTGATTTCCTAGTCTAGTTCATTGAACTGGCTCCATAACTTCCTTACGTGAAATGAAGGATCAAAACCAAAGCAAGTTCAATAATGTATGGACAAACCTGGACCGGGACTAATCATGTGAGTGTTTTATATGTGCTGCTCCATATACATGAACTATATTCACTTATCTCATGCAGACAATCAGTTTTCCATCACAGTTATTACAGTAATTAAATAAAAACTGTAGGACCACATTTTCACACTGATTTAAAATACATTTATTTTGAGCTCCCTTTTATGTTTGCAGATCATTAGGCTTAAAGTTGTATAATACTCACTTTGCACAGTTATAATCATGTATACTAGTAGGTACACAATTTTGAGTGATTCTTCAAAAGTTTAACAGTACAGTGTAGATGATGTTGAGCCCTTGGAGTGAAAAAAATGAAATACTCGATATTCAAATACTATTTCTGTCTTTTCTTTTCAAACAGTGTTTCACCACAGGCAATTTTCCTTATCTTCTAGGTGCCTCATGCTTCTTCTCTTTCAGATAAAAATAATAATATGCCTATCTCAGAAGACAGTTGAGAAGTTGACTGGTCTATGATATAGTTTGAGAACTTCTGAAGATAGATACCTTATATTTATGTGCATTACACTTGTTAATTTGTTAATTGCTAACATTTATCATTGATAGCTCCTGCTTCTGGAAGGTGTTTCAGCATCCTCAAAATCTGTATTTCATGGATTGAAATATCATTTTCAACAACACCACAAGTAAGGTGATGGCTTTTCCAGAAACTATAATCAGTACAATGAACAACTGTTAGTGTTTCCCCATGAGTGGATATCATAGCATGAAAAATAACAGAATAATATCAGTCTCTCTCTTGTCAGACAATCACCGCAAAGTTCAGAGTTCTCTGAATATTTGCAGATACATGCAACAGAACACTATCAGCCTCCCCATCATGTATAACGTCACTGTATAGGTCACTTTTTAGGTTGTGGCTGAGTTCTTGAAACATAAGCAGCCTTCAAAGAGCAGCATCTACATTTGCAGAGCACATCACTACGCTCAAGCTAACTCTTCATGTCAATGTCATTTTTTTGAGTATTGAGCCAATGTTGTCATTCCTTGTCACCAGTTATGGATGAAGCAGTATAAGATAAAATACTGAAAACGATGGAAACCTTTCAGCTTTTAACAAGCATGAAAACTATACCTCTAGATCCATATGGAAAGTTTGCCTATGTTTGATATGATAATTTTACCATGTCACTGGTGATGACAGCTTAAATAGCCTTGCCCTGAGACTCCCTTACAGACACAAATGACAAGTCATTTGTCTGAAAGAGAAGGACAGAACCTTATGGATGAATACATATAATTTTAAAACATAATTCTATCAGAAATATCATTCATAAAAAGAAAACCTTCCATCACAGAACTTATGCATCTGGCTAGCCAAGGAGATGGTCATTAGTACATATGCTTCTTCCTAGTCAGATCAAACTTAACCCATGACTGTTAATACCTTGTCTTTTCTATCTAGGTATCTGAAAAGTGTGTGTGGTATTTCCTGGGTTCCCGCTTAACCATATGTTGCATAACAAAATATACTACAGAAGTCCCAAATACTCATGACCTGGATATTAATATAAAGTTTTGTCTTGTTAAAAGGGATAATTCAGAAAAGTGAAGTAGTTTATAGGACCATTTTTTCTACAACATCTGTAAGGTCATATATATACCTATCACATTTATATATTTTTTTGTCCAGTGTCTACTGTAAAGCTGAGGTTCTCTTTTTTTGATCTGTGCATGGATTTGGCACAATTCATAACCCCACTGAGAAAAAGATTGCAATACCTAGGTACTACCTATCATTTATTTGTTACTGAAATAATGTTTTTCATCTGTAGATTTCAAAACACATTGCACTTTGGATAATATTATAATTTTATAGACATGAAAACTGAGTTCCTGAGATTATAAACTACTTCTCCAAGGCACCTTGTGATTTTATAGTACATTCCCAAACAAATTTATGCGTTCTTAAGTCCTGTGAAGTACCTTATATACCTGACTTCATGTATACTTTTCAAACACACTAACTCATGGTGTTTATTTTAGCTTTTGAGCTGACCACAGACTTTCATACCCAATAGTTAATTGTGCTTTAGGAAACACTCAACAAATCCTTAGCTTAAAAATCTTACAGGCATTGTCTCTACTCTTAGTTTTCCATTAAAGTAATTTTTGTTCTTTTTCAGACTTGCTTAAAGCAAGTCCGGCCAGCTACCTGCTCCTTTTATGCTAGATAACTGTTAAAAGTCAAAAGGACATTATGGATACAAACAAAGCAGAGTACGCTGAATTTAATTATGATTCTTATTTATTCTGTATATTTTGTCATCACTGAGACTTTCCCTAAGCCTGATTTGAAACCCCAAATCCATAGAAAATTCATATAAAAAAACTTTGAGTGTGGGTCTATGCTATGAGGTTGACTCATTTCTTGTTTGTCAAAGTACCCAGCTCCCTGTCTACACACTATGCGGATAGGTTCATATGTTGATCAGTCTCAGCTAAATCAGGTCATTCCCTTAACAAGAAAACCTGGGTAGAAATGGAGGACCCTATCTGCTTCCAGAAGGCAGTAGAGAGGAGAGCAGTTTTATACCAGTCAGCCTAGATGCATCCTCTAAGAATTCTGTCTTCACAGGGCAGTGAGTTAGTCTAGACTTAAACAAACCAGTGACCTTCATAGTGTTGCCACAGAGTATGTGAGTAAAAACCGATCTTCCTGAGCAGAAAAAAAAAAACCCAGAAAATCCAAATAGCAACAAGTTTTCCAAACTGGTAATTAGATGAAAATATTTCGATTATGTCAGTTAAAATACTTTACCTTGGTAATTTTAAAACACGTTTCACTTTAAGTTTTCTCTTTATTTTACTTGAGATTTTTGGTTGAATTCAATTTCTATTCATTAATTACATTCCAAAACAAAAAAAAAGTTTGTTGGAAAAGATATGATATTACATTTAGAAAATATAGATGAAAGTATTTTGTCATAATCTTCAAAGTGATTTTTTTAGTTCAAATTATGACAGTGGTTTAAAGTGATATTTTTCTGTGTGCAAGCACAAAATGCTTAAATAAATTTCAAGTAACAACATTTTTTTTTCAATAATACATCTGAAAGGCATTGTTTTGGTTTATATGTCTCTCAAACACTCAAAGACTGTTTTCATTCTGTCTCCTGCAATTGTGCCCTCTCTGTCCTTTGCAAGTGAAATACTTGCTCCATGTAGTAGTAACTCAAGAACTTCTCTCTATTTTCTTTCAGCAAGTGTTGTAATAATAGCTTTCGGTAGACCCTTTGCAGCAAACTTAGAAAATCTCAATTTTTCAAACATTAATGTTTTCAAGGGTGTTTGTTTAATGCTGTTATCAAGCAGTCACACCAAAACACTCAATCATACTATATATTTTTTTTAACGTTTATTAATGCACTGAAAATCTTTCAGACTCAATTTCTCTGTTTTCAAAATCTCCAAGGTGTCAGTGAAGTATTTGAGAGGTCTGTCTTGGGGAAAATCAAGCTCAAATTTACCTGAATTTGTTACTTAACTTCTTTGGAAACCTTTAAAGGGTCTGCAAACTGACCAACCTGGAAGCTGTTGCTTTGTCTAGCTCTTACTCTATCCCCTCTATGGCCTATGAAGCATCCACAAGGTGGCATTATGTAATACTATTTTCCAGCATTCTTTGATCAATCTCCATGCTGTCACTTCTTGCTTTAAGTTAATGATAATTTCCTTTGGATTACAGTGTTATATGGATTTGGCTTAATAGACAGTCTCCTAGTTCAGATATTAAATAAGTTTTTCAATTAAGTAGGGCATAGAACATTAAAAAACTGTATCCAATTCCAGAAGTTTTGTCCATGCTAGCATTGATATATTTGATTAAATAATTTTAAGAAAGGCAGTGTATTATTTTGCACAGCAGGCTGAATGAATACCCATTATCATCTGTTGAAATATCTCCATGGGTTTGAAATAGCATCACATAAGAGAAACATCACATAAGAAATATTAGATATGAGTATACAGAAAGAAATATTAGATATGAGTATACAGACCACAACCAAAGCAAAACTCATTGTTTTAGAAAGTCAGATAATTTTAACTCACTAAAAAAGTTGTACGGTTACATTTGAATTATAAATGTGCTCAAGAGATATCAACTCACTTGTTTTACTTTCTTTCCTTCAACTATCACAATATTTTGTTACTGAGCTTATATATCACCTGAATCCACATTCCTTGATAGAAAAGATCAAAAAAATGTTCTCAAGTCAGCTTTAGATCAAAATAGAAGAGCCATCCTTGCCCCTGCCTCTCAGAGCCTGTTGATTGTCAAGAGTGTTTCTGACTTTAATTTAAGCCAAATATCGAGGAGTGATCTGATAACTTCAGTTATTGTTGAGGAAACTTATATACTTACTCTGATAATAAAATTTAACTGGAAAATTCATGACAAAAAGTATCTTTTCAGATGGTAACAAAAAGTTCAAAGGCTTGCCAAAATAAAAATAATGTTTTAAAATTCTCAGTTACTCAGAGGTTCCAGAAAAGTTTTTAGCTGTAAAATTAATGTTTGGTAGATTTTCATTCACCTGACAGTTTCCCTGCTAAGCATGTTTTTTCTTGTAATGTTCCTTTGTAAAGAAAAAAATAAAAAATCTGTTTAGTATTTTAATACCAAACCAGAATAAGAACGCACTATTCCTCTTTTGCCTGGGGTAGTTCTTGATGTGTCAATGCCAAGCATTCAAGTCATTAATTAAGTCATTAAAAAAAAGCATGAAAAATTACAAGTTATATCAAAGCAATACAAATTTATTTTCAAGTGGGTTGGTAGGATTTTGACAGTGAGATGTATTCCACAAACCAATAAGAAAAATAAATGAAAGATATTCCTGCATAAATTCATATTTTCAAGAATGATACACTGTAGAAAAGCTTCAAATACTGCAGAGCAACAGTGCAAGAGTTACCACTGGTGACAGGTAAGTGCTACAGGGTCCAAATACAAGCCTCCTCCTGGTCTGTTAGCACTAAGTAACCTCTGATTCTATCATTATATTCTTGTTTATGATATGACTTTGTACACATTTTACAAGATGACGCAAATATACTTTCTATAACAAACAGATATCTGGACTTTGGACAGAAAAGGGACATAAACATATAATAATTTAATGTAGAGATTCTATGAATAATTCAGTATCATATGTTCCTGTATATAGCCCTGATCAGTCTAACCTAACTCCATTAGTCCTGTTCTGAGCAGGGGGCTGACTTGCTGAGGCCCCTTCGAAACTCATTTCTGTGACTCAGTGATTTATACTGATGAAGTAATAACAGCAATTACTTTTTTACCTATAGATAATTTAAAATCATTTGTAAACAAGTAAGTGGTGGTGTTTTCACTTCAAGTGTTTATTATAAGTCTCAGGTTTTTAGCACAATCCATACATTAATCTTATCCAACACTAACACCAAAAGCATTAATCTTTAACAGCACTATGTCTGTGGTGAAATTATAAGGTAAATATTACTTTAACAAACAGAATTAGATTTAGTAAATACACTATGTGCCTCAGCAATGACTGGAAAAACAGTTTCTCTTCTTTCTAAACATGCTTTTTAACTGTTAAATTGATAACTTTAATGAGCTTTTGTAAATTACAGTATTTTGGTTAGGTAGTCTACAATATATTTGGTGTATGCAATTCTGTTTGTCACCGTTACATTTACAATGTATCCCCAGTTTGGTTGATTTTTTGTCCTTGATTCTGTGTAACCAGAGTGAAATCCATGATTTTAAAACTCAATAAAGGTTTAGATTTGTTAAGTAACATTCTCGAGAGTGTTAATAATAAAAACTTAGAGGTGTTTATGAAAAAACCCTCAGGCAGGAAGCAATTCACAGCTTCCACTGAACATGTGATGTATGGAGGTACCCAGTAAAAAATAATTAGATTTTTTAAATGATTTATTCTGAAAGAGATACATTGCATCATAGGAGAAACCAAAGGAGTGCTCAGTCAGATGAATAGGGAAACTGATAATGGTATTCTCAACTGAAATAATCAGCTCAGATTAGCTATGAAATAATGCTAGGCAGGCAACTATAAGAGTAGTAAAAGTAAGACAAGAAAACAAAAGAGAAAGTAAAAAGCAGTTCATGGTCAAAATGTAGTCAGTGAGAAACTTTGCAACTGATTTAGTGTTCAAGAGAATGAGAAACTCTATCAGCTCTCCAAGGAAAAAGAATCTGAATGGTTTTGTATTAGACAACTTAATGTTAGACAAGCATGGTATCTTATAACAAATGGAAAATTGACTATTAACATGATTGGCTCAATAACTATGGGTGAAAGAGGTTTTAGAACATTTGAAGAAAATGAAAAAAAGGAGAATAACTTCCAACTCTGTTCAGTAAGTGCGCATTATAGCAGAGGAATGAAATTTTGTGATACCTAGATGTAAACTTAAAAAAAAAAAAAGACACAAACAAACCAACCAACAAATAAAAAACTTCACAGAGTTTGCTAGTTATGTTCCATTGCGGTGTTGCATTATGCCCCCAAATTCAGAGACAAGATCACTGAAAAACATCTCTGCAAAACTGTCAAAATTTGGAGGGTCAGTGTAGCTCTATGTCATGAAGGGGAATACCTAGTACTATATGCTTCGATTCTGCTTGTCTTACTGAAAAAAAAAGACAGACAATGATGGGAAGAGGACTTGGAAGTTAAGATCAGGAAATAAGCATATAACTGCATGATACGGTAATTTTCTGCAGTTTGTAATGAAAAGACACACTAAAATATATTTCTAATTCAGATTATGTGCAATGAATTTATCTCCACAACTGAAGCAAAATGTGGCTTCGGTAGGTGGTTCACTGTAAACTCTGGCTTGGAAAAAATCCTTTCCTGTAGGCAATTGTAATGGATATAACATACCATATTGCTGAAATTTAATTATTTCCATTTACTAGTGATTTTGTGATATGTAAGACTGTGATAACTTGAAAGTCGTCTGTGAATGCTGAGCATGTGCCTTAGTTGTGCATAGAGACTCTGAGACAAAGGAAAGGAAGAGAATTTGGCCATACGGCACAGACTGTCTGTTGCCCATGCTGCCAGGGGCTAACCCCCGCTATAAACATACTAGTCATGAACGCTGCATTGCTCCCAGAGCATTTGGCTCTGGGTGCCTTCTGCGAGGAATAGCCTGTGACCCTTAGATATAATTATTATTTCAAGGGATTTTTAGTTCAAAACACCTGGCGGATGTGTTGTAACCACTGGTATTGGTCTGATAATATGAAAATGAAGGTATGCAATGCATGTGCTACAGCAAGGCTTGGAGATATGCCAGGGTGCATGAAGGTACAAAACTTGCTGAAGATTGTGCTGGAGGACTGTGTACAGCAAGGTCACCCAGGCTTGGTGCAGTTTCATCCATGTGTCATGTTTCAGGAATTAATTGCCCGTTCCGAGGACTTGTTTTAGTGAGAGATAGTTAGAGTGTTCCAAAACACATCCAACAAACAGGCTGACAAGCTAAACAGTGTGGGACATGCAGGTTTCAGTGCTCAGTCATGCTTGTTAATTCTCTTTTATCCTTGTAAGGCTAGGGCCATGCTAATTAAGAGAGTCAGTTCCCCACAGAAGTGACCATTTAAAGGGAGTTTAGAAGACTGAAGAAATGTAAATATCATGGGTCAATAAATGCATATGATAGTACTCCCCCTCAAGGCTTCTTGGCCTTGAACAACAATTAAGAAGCAAATATCAATCTTCTGGAATAAAAATGTGTCACACAACACACTGAATGGAAAGTTGGGAAATCACAAGCAAGTCAGTATGCAGTCCATCACAGCAGTGAGCTTATTTATGTTTGTATTTTAGGTATTCTTTGATAAGGGAAATAAAAGAGAAAGAGAGATCTCTAACACCATTGCTCTAATTGGCAACACGTTTCAGGAGGGTGGGCAACACCACTGTGTGCACATTCTTCAGAAAACTGAGTACCATAACTGTATATTGATTTTACAGTTGTAAAAGACTGAACAAAGTAGCAGTGCACAAAACAGGATATTGAGGACCCCTTAGAGGTCAATTGGACAATGAACTGTAAAATAACTGAGTGTTAAAATAAAAGGCTGTAAAAATTGCTGGTACTGGATAGTGAGTGCCATGAAAGAAGATTTATTAGAAATTAGATAACAAAAATTTACCATGTGGAAACAAAAACTTGAACAGTTCTACAGATGAGGTTCACTAGGAACAAAGAGAGGCTTGAGATGACAGTGAAGTTCCCGTTTTAAGAGAATATTACAGGCAATTTAAAGGAAAGGAAAGTTCTTTCATTTATCATTTGCAATGTAATGCTTGCAATTTAGAATCTAAGAGCTTTTGTGTGGCTGTATGTTAATTTTTTATGTTGCCTAAAATAACAATAAAACATGAAGTATATTTGGGAAAATTACTTGGCAATGTCCTTCCAGAGTACATAAAAGCATTCTTCACAGAGTAATAATGACTTGCTGTGATATCTGTTTTATATGTTCCATATATATCTCATTTCTCTATCCCCTTCCTGTTTTTCAGAAATGCATCTTCCAAACACAACTGGAATAAAGTGATAATGACATTTTATGTGGGTTCTTTGAGAGGCAGAAATGAACCAGTTTGCAAGTTGGCTATCTCAAGATCTAGAAGTCCTGGGAAGTATAGCGTGAGACACTGAGGTGAGGGTGGCCTTGGTGTCCTGTGGAACTTACTGGCGGGAAAACAGCTCAACAGGAAAGGACCTGAGTGTCCTGGTAGACCTGGCCTCAGTTTGCTGCTGAGCAAGAGTCAGAGATGCATGTTTGTACTGATTGTACTAACTGAATACTGGGCTAAATTAGAAAAAACATAGCCATCAGGTCAAGGAAAGTGATTTTTACTCCTAGTTCAGCCCTTGGGAGGGAAAACCTGGAATAAAGCATCCAGTTTTGTCCCCTAGTGCAAGAGCTGTATCAAAGGTCCCTTCCAATCTTAACGATTCTATGATTCTAATAAACGGGAGAGAATTCAGTGGAGGACTATGAAGATCAGCAGGGAGCTGGAACCTTGGTGAGGCCAAGGGAACCACATTTATTTAGCAGAAGAGAAAGCTAAGGAGAAACTTAATTGCAATTTTCCTTTACTTAGAGAGTGTTTTTAGACACTGAAGCCAGACACACGTAAGACGTATACAGTAATAGGACAAGAGGCACCAGACAAAAGTTGCAACATAGAAAATTCCAGTTGGATATAGCAAAAAAACTGTTGAAATGAGGATGATCAAATACAGAAACAGTTTGCCCAAGGAGGTTTCGGAGTCTCCGTCCCTGGAGATTTCCAGAAGTCATCTGAATATGACCTTAAACAGACAGATCTGACAAAAGCTATCCTTGGTTTGAGAGGGAGGTTGGACTAGGTCACCTCCAGAAGTCCCTTCAAGCTGAATTGTCCTGTGATTTCACAGTTCTATGGTTCTATTTCTCTGTAACATTTGATCTGCAAAATAAACAAATTTCAGGGACAATAGACCCCTGTGATGCATTTACTAAACACCTTTATTTTCATGATTATCACTCTGTCTTTAAAACTGTGTCTAAATCTTATTTTTTGACACAAACCAGTCAGAGTTAAAAGAATCAGTCTCGGGCTTACTGCAAGCATTCTGGGATAGTACCATAAACACTAAAAGGCAAACACCACACAGTTTCTCTACAGGGCTTGATCTCATTTCCACTGCATTCAGAGAGAAACCTGGAAGCTGATGGTTTATAGTGATGAGTAAAGAGAATACTTAGGAAATGTGGCTCTCATCAGTGTTAAGCTGAAAAATAATGTATTTGACATTTTACTCACTAACTCCCACTGTGCTTCTCATAAATTTGCCACCAAAATAACATATCAGGTTCTCTATTGTTTTGCAGATTGCAGGTTGTTCAACTTTCGGTGGAGTTTTTTAAAAATAGCAGAAATCTGATATGCAAGTGGAATGTTTTATATTCAAGAATAATAAAACGCCTTAAAATGGTTTTAGAGTGATTAAATGAGCTAAAGAACAGTAAATGCTTGCAGGAAAAGATTTCTTTGACAAGTAGGAGAAAGGAATCATGAAGAAGGAAGTGTTCCTCATTACATCATTGAGTCATGAAAGGGAACTACAGCACACCATATCAAGTGTTACCAATCCTGAATCAGAGCAAGTATATTCATAATCCCAAATCTTATCCTCTAAAATTATGCTTCAGTTTTCTTTTGTATAATTCTTTACAATTTCATCCAGCAGGGCACTGAAATACAATTACCATAAAATAAGGATTTAAAATCCACTCACTTTTCTTCACATCAGTGTTATATGAATACTTGGGTTACTATGAGGAAATTTTAGTCATATTGTAGTCTGTTAACATGTGGTTCCTACTTTCTGTGGTACATAAGTTTTTTTGTTTCTTAACATTAACATACATTTTAATACAATGAAAATAAAGACCATTTCCATATTATCATTTGAATACTTAAAAATATGCAGTCTTATCTATTGGAAACACCAGACTAATTCTTACCCGTTTTATGCTGAAACTGTTACACTATATATATATACATATAAGGAAATATATATGCATATAAGGAAAAACAAATAATTACATCAAATTTTGAGTAATGACAGTTACATACATAATGGTATCTGTAACATGAGTGAAACCACCTTGGAAGTGCTAAGAACAATTTGGAGGTAAAGAATAGCATCACCATGAAAATATAGTGGGAAATCAGAATTCATCTGGTTATTTATGTGGAAATGCTGCACAATGGTGATTTTTAAACCTTCTTTCAGAGATAAAACAAGAAAATGTCGACCTTTCCCCTTAACCATTTGTCAGAGAAAAAAACAAGAAAAAGTTGATCTTTTTCCGTAAGACAGCCTCTGTTTTTTATAAAGTCAGATTGGATTCCACTTTTAAATTAATGAGAGTATGAATGAACTAGCAATTTAAAATGAAATGAGCACTAGGTTTTGATATATTTAACATATTTACCTCCCCAGAACTACCACCACCATGATAGAGACAGCAGGAACTCAGCAGGTGTTGCTTTGACCATGGTTCTGCTTTAATTATGGTTGAAGATTGCTGGTATAAAAACAGTAAAACAAAGCTGTATAAGAATAAAGTTTTGACTAGTATGTGGGTTGGACTTTAGTGTCAGGGTTCAAGTCTTGATTCTATTAATACATTTATGACATGTCAGATATCTTCCCCATGTCTAAGTTTTTCTATAACAAAAATACAGACAATAATGGGAATTTATTTATAAAATGCAGAGGAGTTGTAGAAGAAAACCATTATACAGAGTTTACTTTGCTTTTGCAGTTATTTTCATTATTTTTTAACATAATTTATTTTGCAAGTGTGAACTCAGTCTCACCACCCTCCTGGGAGGTATTTTTTATTATGTTGATCTTCCAAATGGATAAACTCTGACGTATAGAGATGTTAATGTCGGCATTTCCACAAGCTCATGCAGACACAGCAACCTGCTCTGAAAGGGTACAGCGTATTCATGGTCCCTACGGGTGTTTTCAGAGCAACGCACTCCAAAATATCTAAGTTCTTGGAGTACAGAAGAGAAACACTGCACATTTATGGTCTTCACAAATAATACTTACAGGGACAAATTATGTCAAAGACAAATTAATACAATTAGTCCTTCAGATGTTGAGTTTTTCCTGGTGAAATTGTTACTATGCAAGTTAGGATAATACTGAGGGCCAAATCTGCTAGCTCCCCACCAGATGATCAATAGCAATGCACCTTCCCTCTGCTGCCCCTGGGACCACGCACCCAGGTCCACTGGGTGCCCAGCTCCTGTACAGTGGAAATGAGAGTGAGATTCATGATTCAGGTGCAGAGCAAGAAGCCCAACGGAAGACTGGCAGGGAGTCTTGGAGGCTGAAGAACGACTGAGGCTTCTGAGAGGTAACAGACTCACTGGAAAAAAGAGACAACAACAGCAAGAGCCATGGTGTATATTGAAAGAGGACAGAGACAACACAGATTTGGGTGAAGAAGCTCCAGTTCCAAGAATACAAATGGGACATGAGAGGCCAGAGATAGAGCAGAAAGACCTATTAGATGAGAAATTAGAAAAACGTCCTAGATTTGACTGAACAAGGACCTGGGGATTAAAGGAAAAATGCATATACTAGGCAAGGACAAAAAGACTGGGGTTGTTTCAGGGGTCCTGGAGCCATCTAAGATCCTTCTTCACAGGCTGAACTTTTTCTTCTCCTTGATTTTACCTGCCTTCACTTCTACCAGTTCTTTATTTGGCAAATATAAACAGCAAAGTTAATATGACTGATGTGAGCGATTAGTTCTTTAAGGTGTATCTGTTATTACTTAGTGTCTTAAATATCATTAACACTTTAGATTATGAGTCCAGTGTATTGACTGCTTCTCTAAGGGTCTTTTACTAACAAAAATAACATATGTCCTCATGTACTGGAGGTATTTTCAATATGTAAAAAATGCGTTGCTACAAAATATCAAGGGGAAAAAAATCAATTGTTTGGTTGGTTGGGTTTTTTTCCTTGAAAATACTATGGAGGTCATAGTACAAGTGTGCAAAAATGTTTTTTTTTTACATTAATACACAATTTTTTTTACCATACAGATGGCACGAATGCATTGTGGTTAACATTTGTTTGAACATCATGCATTTGGCATTTCCTCATAACACTTAACATTTCTATATCCTGTTTCTTATTCTTGGTGGACCGGATAGATATTTGAGCACTAATTCCCTCACATTTCCCTGTAAAGCCAGCCATATTGTAACAGGTGTGCTGAGCAGCTGTGCATTAGGAAAAGGGCAACTATGATTGCCTGCTTGTGAATGTTTGGAAGCTTTGAGATGGTGAGGATTATTACTTCTCAATGGTAGATGAATCCTCTATAAAAGTTTTAGATGAATGACGTTACCAACCGGAGGCTTTCCAATTCCTTAAGAGCTTAAGGGGAGAATACCCCAAGCAGCATGGTGAAATGTCCCTCTTAAAAATGATTAAGGCCTGATGAGGAGGTACCACAGTAAAAACAAAGGACAGGAAGTTCCTGGACACCTTCCAGGTCAAAGAAGAATCAGAGCAATCCATATAGGACAACGATCCATAAAGTCAAGGTTCCTCCTGAGAAGGGGAAATGCTCATACAGGAGTTGCCTGTATCACAAGATGGCTGTGAATGAGATGGTCCATTGTCCACAACACACTACTTCTTTGTGGACACATTTTTGACCTACAACTATAGAATTAGGTAGATTCACCCTGGAAACACCACCGTAAGCTCTAGTAATGGAGTAAGCCACCTTGCTCTTGCTGAGAGCATCCACATGGGAATATAGGACAATATAGTTTGTACAATGTAAATTCATATTTCAGCTTGTTTCAGCCACTTGCCCTATGTAGGAAAGCAAATTGTATTGTGTTAAGGAGGTACTCTGGAAGCCATGTCTCACAAAAAGACAATAGATTTATATTTTTCAAAACCCTCATGGCTTTTGAAAATTAGACTTTTAGAGCTGAGTAAATAGCTTTAAGTGAATAGTTTACTCAATATACATAATCACTATTTCTGTTCTCAGTTCAGTTGTAAGCAGATCAGTATTTTCTTGAAAGTATTCATTATTTGAATTGATTCAGAGAATTGTTTTCCATTCTGTTTTTTCTCTGTGGTTGAACACACAATTCTCCTACAAATATGCAAGCTAAATAATTCAAATCAGAACTATCAGATGGTTTTGGTTATTCACAAATACTATGCAGACACATATGTGCACAGACATTTGTAGGTTCTTAATTCTCTTTCTTTTCTAGTTGGTGGTCAAGCTAATCTTTTTTTCAAATGCTCTTGGAAAAGCTAATACTTTGTCACCAAAGGGGAGATAAGGAAACAGTGCCACAAGTTAGTCAGCAAGCTGTAAGACATATTGGCTTGATACAGAGACTCCATTTAATTTCCTGACCCCAAAGTCACACAAATCCCATGTACCTACATAATTCCACATACAGTATGTCCAAAGATCTGTCTTGGTCTCCACAGGTGACATTTAATCAAAGCTCTATGAGGACTTAAAAGAAGTTGCACACAGAAGGGAAATCGTGCTCAGGATTGCATCAGCAAGAGGGACTAAACTGTAGATCAAAGGATGTTATTTTTTCAATTTAATTAACAATTGTTAGGCTACAACTGGAATTTTGTGTCCAGTTTTAATTACACAGATGAAGAGAGAAGCTGAAAAGTTGGATAGGGTGCAGCAGAGGGTCACTGAGATGATGAGAGGGTAGGAGAACCTGACATATGATGAAAGATGGAGGAAATTTGGTTTGTTCAGCATGGAGAGGAGATGTCTCAAGGGGTATCTAATTACAGTCTTTCAACACTTTATAGTTAGTTATAGAGAAGACTGATGTACTGCCTTCACAAGGACACACGCTGGCAGAACAATAGCAACAGGCACAAGTTGTTTCAGAGGAAATTCTGACTTGATATTTTAAGAAAACCTTTTCACCATGAGAACAAGTAAACACTGAAATAGGTTTCCCAAAGAAGTGATAAAACTTCCCTCACTGGATATTTTCAAGACTCCATTTGACAGGGCCCTGGGTAACCCCATTTGAGGCCAGGCTGTCAACAGAAGGTTCAACCAGATGATCTCCAAGGGTCCCTTCCAACCTAGACTTTTCCATGATTCCGTGATTTTTATAATGTAATGACTTAAACATGTAATATTCTGGCCAAATAAAAACCTGGTTCTGACTGGGTATTAAATTGTTACTGGAGGTGCATGGAAGTCTCAGGACATAGCCATAAAAATCCATGCTACTCCACCATATGAAACATTTACCAATAAAAACTGTGGTAAACAGTGATGTGTTCAAGAATATAATTCAGAAGATTTAGACAATTCAATTGTTCTCTCTATGCTCATCACCTGGCAGAGGAGTAGATCTGACCCACAGAGTCGAATCCTTGATGGAAATGCAGATTTTCTTGACTCTTAATGATTGTACAGTACATTTGTACAAGCTCTGTAACTCTAACTTACCATTTCAAATACTTACATTGACTTACAGTGCCATTTCTGGGATAAAGGGCATTTTTCTCCCGTAGCTATTATCATCCAATATTGGAGATGACATTAGTGAAGAACACATGTTCACAGCAGTATAAGCCCGTTTTATGTTACTATATTTTAATGCCTGACACACATGTATTGCATGTTTCTAAACACCACATGCCTGGTGCCATAAAACAAAGATGCAGAGAAAGTTTATTGCTGACACTTCTAAATCATTTTTTCCCAGTTAACATAAAAACTGTAAAGGGTTTAGAAAGTGATTATAAAACAGTATACCACCAGATTTAACAGAGATTTGGTTGCTGTAATATATAATGTTGTGTTGTAAATATTAAGAAGGACTCTATTCAGCCTCTGCCCATCCATTCATAGATACATAAACATTAAGGACAAGTGGAATCAGAGCAGTCTGTTAATCTGATCTCTTCACAATTGAATTTTGTCCCTTGAGCACAGCTTAGGAGTGATATAATTCTCCCGAATTGTAACATGGATGAATATAACATTATATGCCTCTACAAGTAATCAAGCTTCAAATTTGATTTCTACCAGTGTATATCTATCTGAAGGAAATCTGTTTAGTTTTGGAGTGGCAGTGCTATGAATTTACACAGGTGTGATCCCTATCTGTCCTGTAAGCAGCTAAGGACTAATTGCCAAATCAAAAAAACACTAAAATTACCAGTGAAATGTATATTTTCTTCCTAGGTTTGGACCATTAGTACAGGAGGACATTGAAACCAGAAACTTGTGACCCTGGCAGAGAGTGGTATTCTCCTTCCATACAATTGGAAACAGGGATAGGAGAGATGACTTGTCTATCCTGGAAGTGTTGCAGTGCGTTAGAAGAAGTTTCTTTTATGATAAAATCATATTTTGAAAATCCTAGATGTAGCAACAATATCACTCTAATCCCCTTCATATAGTGTCAGAGCAGAAAGTAAATCCTGTCATCATATACAGGGCTCACCTGCATATGATTTCAGTAGATTTGCTTCTTGCAAACTATAACCTGGGAGAGGTTTCTTCAGACTGTGTGAAAATAAATAAGAATCTTGATATGAATTTGTTGTTAAACATGTTTCGTGTAATGCAGCACTGTCTGTTTGTAACAGAAATGCTAGGAAACTTGAATGGCCTCTGCTAACGTCTTTGGAATCACACAAACATTCCACAAGTAGAATATTCCTTTTCCTCCCTGATATACACTGCTTATTTTCGTAACATTTTTCAAAATACATATGGGACTCTAAGAGATGGTTTGCCATCTATGGCGAGAAATTTCACTGCCTAACCTGTAGGTACTGGAGAAAATCTGATCAAGATATCCTCAGACCTCTTGGCATACAGTTTTGCTCAAAATCACAAAGGTCTGCTGGAAAACTGGAATCTGGACCCTGAACAAACTCTCACAGACAATAAATTGCGAAAATGTCATTCATTTTATTACAGGCAGGTTACAAGTCCAGCCATCAAAAACAACGACTTTGGAGGTCTGCCTGGCAATACAGTCATGCTTTGAACACACCTGCCTATTGCAATTTGGCCATTGATAAGATGTGCTTGGATGAACAGAATCTTTCAGAAAAAACAACTTCAGAAAAACTTCAGAGAAAACTGTGCAAGATTTCAATCGCTTCAATTATTTCAATTACAGGCCAGATATTGCATTTCACTCATGAATTAACATGTAAAGAGTTTCCCATTTTCTACTTAGACCCTTTTCAAGTTGCTACAACTGTAAGAGAAACAGGAAACAAGCTAAATGTTGGTTGTTTCAGAGGAGATGATAACTTTAATTAAAAAGTCTTTTGTAAACAGGAAATTTACAAAGCTGTTGCAGTGGTACCAGACAAGGAGTCTGTGTTAGAAACCACCCTCTGATACTCCTTCAGGTCCTTCATTCCTGACAGTATCTAAGTCTCCCTCCAACTTCTCCACAGACCGGTACTTATTAGGGCATTATCAGGGATTTATCAGTTTCACATCTATTCTCATCTACCTCCAAATCCCGCATTTCCAGCCATGGCATTGCCAGGAGCCTATGTTGGAACTGCAGACAGTTGGCAATGGCAGCAACACTCTGTAACCCACATCAGTCACAAGATGGAATTGCCACAAATGACTTTGAACCGGGGCTTCTGCATTGTCCGGTAGCTGCAGAAGTCCTGCTGTGCCAAAGGCACTAGCACAAGGCTGCTATTCCCAGTCGGTCTTGGGAATACTCTATGTCCCTTGCCACTGTAGGGTCAGGATCAGACTGGGAGGAGGAGTAGGGAGGGTAAATTGTAAAATGGCATGAGCTAAGGTTAAAAAGCTCAGTCCCATTTCAAAGACAGTGAGCTGGTTGAAAAATGTCACCGGTCACTCATTGACACCATTTCTAACAGCATATGGTATAGTGTATCAAGGTCCTGTTTAACTGTTGCTAAAAATCAGGTGTAAGGCTTAAAAAAAATTGGAGTAGATTAGAAGAAATCCCAGTTAAAAATATACGACCAGACATTCATCTTAATTGGTCGAACTTTTTTATCAAAGCATGTGGGCCAGGAACTTCCTTTTCTGTTTCAGGTATGAGATTAAGATTGTTAGGCAATCAAATAAAACCAGAAGCTTTTGGGGCTCTAGAAAAGCACCAGATAAAAAGGCCTGTGACAATGCAACAATGACTGGCAAGCGCACAGTTAGAGAAGTTACTTTGTCCAAGTGCTTAAATTACGGCTGTTTGTAAGTAGCTGCTTGAACTTGAGCTTATGGGTGTAAAAGTCAGCTATTCTCTGCTCTGATCTGGTACAACTGCTCACATTTTATAAAACAGCATAAAAATTAAAGTACGTTATCCCAGTTCTCATCTCCGTATCTTAGAGAACCAAATGTATTTTTACTTACAATAAAACCCATCTTTTATTATATTGTGACTGCATGGTTTCTGGAATTATTTATAATTGAATTACAAATCATCTGATTTGGTATGCTTAGCTTTTCTTTGCTCTCATTTACCTGTAAGCCGTAATGCTCATGAGGCATCTTATAATTCAATAATTTGCATTTCATAGACACATGAAATTACTGTTTAAAGAAAATCTAAAGAGCACAGTAAAGAAAAATATAGATAAACAATATTTTATTAATAAAGACAGATATAAGGTATGGTAAGGTTCATTACAAGATTCCTTTTACATTTCATCACAGTGTTATAAAAAAGATTAGACTCTCATTCATGTTTTGATATCTATATAACATATATCTTCTAAACCTATCAGTCAAAATTTATCCCTAGTGTAAAGCTGTTGAGGTCAGTGGAGTTTTACCCAGGATTCATTTGTTCCATTCAAACTTGTTATTTAGAGTGTAATTCAAGGATGCTATGGTTTTATGAGGCAGTAGTGTTTTGAATAGAATTATTTATTTTATATGAAAGGTCTTTCCATATGTCAAACTAAATGGAAATATTCAGTCTGTTCACTTTGTTAATAGATCGTATTTCAGGACTTCTTTCACTTTGAGAAGACATTTTATTATTACATATACTTCTTATACTTAGTATATTTTTGCATGTAAATAAACCTTGAGGAAGATTGTTTAAACAGTTTTCCATGATGCTGCCTTAGATAAGCTTCTTATCAACATTTATGGCTAAGAAATCAGAATGAACTACCTCCATCTTTCTGTTTCTTTTAGACAGTAATGTTATTTTAATTTTGCTGGCTCCTGCAGAGCTGAGCTCACTTTTATTGTTTCTCACATAAATAAATGAAACAATAATGAATAGTAAAATGGTAACACTTTTGCGGCCTGATTTAGTAAAAAGTCTCAATTTGTTGTCCCCAAAGACATAAGGTGCTTTTGCACAGAAAGCTGTGTAGCTTGGCGTGGTTATGGCCTTTGGTCAGTTATGGACTAAGACGTGAACTCATTTGTTACTAAATTTAATCTCAGCAGCCAGTTCAGAAAGCTATGGCAACACAGTTATTGCATCATGGATAACACCAAATTCCTTCACAGCACAGTGATAACAGAGCATTCACTATTCTGAGTAGATACATTCCAGTCATTCACGAAGGGATGAAGAAGTTGAATTCTACAGAGGATAAACAAGCAGGAACGATGCGTGTGTTGACTACCTTCATTTGAGGAAGCACTGCAGCTGTCATTATTGCTGAGGAATCTTGATGTAAGTTACTGGTCTTGCAAGAAAACAGGGGCTGTAAGAAGATGGCACCCTTGTGAAACTTCATAAAAAAAGCATCTCCTGGGATATGTGAATGGCAGCTGTAAAACCTTGGGGCTATATTCAGCAGGGCTCCAAAAATTGCTGAAACTGATACCATTTATGCACTACCATCATACAGAGAAAATGGCCAAGACTTTAGCCCCTCTACCCCACTAGAAAAAGAACTAATTATGAGAACATGGATTTCAATATGCCTTCCAAAAAGCGCATTTTTCGTAGTCACTCCCTCTATTTTTCTTCTCCCCCTGTGCCAATGAAGTGCTTTCCACAAACCCCTGTTCTTTCTCTTTTCCCTACGACATTGATACGTTCAAAGGAGCAAAATCGAGACTGTGTGAATATCTGCTTGTCTCTCTTTGAACTTGTTTTAGAACTGTAACAGCAGGTAATCATTTAAGGAGGCCAGTTCTGTAAAGAGCCGGTGGTGGCCCATTGTGCGAGCTTGCAATGATGCTCAGGAGGTGGAATGACATACAGTTTGTTCCTTTCCTTCTCCCTCCTGATTGGCAAATGTCAGGCAGCAACTTACGATGAAAAAGAGTCACTGAGGACAGAATAAGTTCCCCTGCCCATACCTTGAGTGGACGTGGAGGAAGACTAAGAAATGACCCAAGGCTTGGATTCACTCTTTAGTTAGCACAGGGAATGTGGCCTCATCAGCACCTGGGGATGCAGGCTGAGTCATGCATGGCTCTGGCAGAGGGTTCACTCCTGCTTCAGAGGAAAAGCAGGAAAAAATAGTTCTTGGAACCGGAACTTTCTTCCTAGCTTATGCCAAGGCAGTTCAGCTATGTGCCACCCAAAGGCTTGTGACAAAGCCACTTTTAACTGTGCAATTAGCTGTGCTGGCAGCAAGCTCAGCTAAAAGCCTTGGCTCGTGTTTGATAGGGCTAGCCTAAGCGCAGACGCAACAAAAATAAAAAAGCTGCCTCTGCTGCGTACACTGATAGCCTGAGACTTCTGCGGAAAGCAAGGACTTTCCATTACAGGTAGCCTAAGCCGGTATCTTCTCTCATGCTACGTTGTAACCTGGTGGTTATGTGATTCCTTTACATTGAATCACTTTCACCTGTAATTACAGCCCTTGTTACCCTTTCTTTTGACCCTTTAAAAAAATAGTCTGCTCACAAATTTAATAAAAATTGCATTCTGCAAAATAGAGTTGAGTGAATATTAAATGCTTATTCCTGGAAAATATGTTTGCTCATTAAATTTGACAGTCATTGCTTATGTGGTAAATGCTGTCAGTGCCAAGAACCCTTCGGCAGTTTCTGCCAGCTACACGTCCATTATTTTAATTGCCTTTAACCTATAATCAATATTTTCTGCTTTCAATACAACTAGATGCATAGCTAAGCAATACGAAGAAGAGATTTATAGTCTATTGCACCTTATATTCTGCTTTAATGTGTAGGAGATGCAGCAAAATGCATCATCACAATAGTCTTTCCATCATGAAAACTACTCCAGCTTCTTAGGCAACTTTTCAAAGGAGAAACCAAAGCATCTGTCTGTTCTAACTACAACAAATTTGATGTGCATTTTTAGGTCACATTCAGTTGCATCAGTGTAAGCTTAGAACTATTAATTAGTAGCTAGTGGAATTTACCTTTATGTTGTTTGCAAATGAGAATGGGATTCTGCGCGCAGGACTGGATTGCTTTCATTAACAGTTGCAAAGCTGTACATGACCATAACAGTAGTTCCAGAGAGGCCACTGGAACCTGTAACACGTATAAAGGTCAGCTTTTCTCCGTTCCAGGTATTGGCTATTAGGTGCTGTGTCTGGCAACTGGGCAAAATGAAGGACTGAAGAATACCATGCATTCAGAGAATGGCACACGTTGTGGGAGTCATTCTGAGTGCATCAAGGAAACTACACCCTCAGTTACATGATTTTACACTTCTGGACGTTCTTTGTTTCTCTTTAAAAGCAAAAGAACTCCACATTTGTGTGGGAAATAAGTAGGTATCTTTGGTCTAAAATACATGATAATCTTTGTACCAGTGATATTTGAAAGTTATGACTTCAAATTATCAATGATGATCCCACCCTTCGCTGAACATAAGTTCCATTGCTTCTGTAGAGATTATGTCTAAATATGACATTTAAACCAGGTCCTTTCATCTCCTGAATCATGATCTATGAACTCTTTTTCAACAACTATTGCTACTGAAAGGAAATAATTCTTGGTAAAGTCTCAACTTCATCACAATTAGAACAAGTAATCCAAGTGACTTCATTTGGGGCAGAATTTGATCCCTAGAGTTTAAACTGTTTCTTAGGAGAAATTGTCTGAGAGGTGCACAATTTAGTCTAGTTTCATGCATAGCACAATGTAGAAGCACGAGAAAATACATTTCTCAGTGTGCCTAATTGCATCAACAAAATGAGGATAGTTAGGTAAGTAGATAACACAAAACTATTTAGAAGGAAGGAGGGAAAAAGACAGCAAAGACAGGCACAGACATGGAAAAAATTGGTTTATGTCTGTTCAATTTCCATTAAAAAGGAGGCACTATCACTGGGGCGTCCTCTTCCAATTTCTCAAAAAAAGATCTTTTTTTCATGTTTTATTCCCCATGTATATTGTGCATTTGCAAGCACGCACAGTCCACTGCCTCCTGCTCACTCTCCTACAGCCTGGCATCAGTAACGCTGCTCTCGCAGCTGACACAGTATTGCTGCTCGGCCAGCTGGCCCAGCACACTTCTACACGGGACCACAGCCCCTCAAGGGACCATGAGTCCATCTCTAAACTGTAGCTGCACTGCTGAGCCAACTCAATAATTTATGCCTATTAATAATGCATCTCAGCGAATCATTACTCCTTTAAATTTTAAAACAATTGTTTTAGCATTTTTAATGTTTATGTGCCATCGATGAATGACTCTTTTATTTATTTCAGCTACAGACATACCAGGTTATAATAACAAAGACACTGGTGCTCAGTGGGCAAGAACAATGACGTTCTGAGGGGAGGTCAGACTGGTAATTAGGTAGGAGAAAAGAGGATGGAATTGAGCTGCACATAATCATTTGCAAAAGGAAAGAACATACTTTCTCCTGTTGATACCAACTCCCCACTCCAATATCAAGGCAGTTCCCCAAACTACGAAGAGCTATGATAATTGTAAGAAAAAGAAATTGGATCTGTTACGTTATAAAGTTGTGCCAAAGGTAATGACAATAATACACCTGGTCAGTAGCTCACTGAACCACAACACATTTGAACTCTCCTTACAAGCACCACATACTTCACACAGCCATTATATCTACTGGCGCACACCATAAGACACTATGAGTCATGTATTTTATACAGTGGAACTCATAAATTAGCCATATGACAACCCAAAGCTCTTAGCTGTTATACCGTGGCTAATACAAACAGCTGCTTCCTCTGATACACTATTGATGTTTTTAAATACTGCCCCTTGGTGACACTTTTGAGGTCTAGTAAAACAATCTTTCGCACAAGCACAGTGTACAACAAAGGAGCAAGTCATTCATAGAGTAGCCACATAAACCGAAAATATCACATATGGGAAACTCACAGTAGGTTAATTGCCCAGCCAGTTACCCTGAAATTAAAGCTTCTGGAGAGCAGTATATATGTCCCAAAAGTATCTGTCAGCAATTTCAGACAAAGACAGACAAAGCTAAAAATGCACCCTGTTTGCAATATGTCTTTTCTACCTGTCAGAAAAATAAAGTCTAATTTTCCAGAAGCTGAAGAGATAAGTAAAGATATAAAAAAAATGGAAGATCTGTTGTCTTTTCATGAATGTGTATGGATGATGTGCCCAGGATGACACGTGCAAATACTTCAAGCAAAATTTAGACCTAGTATAAGTGATTTCAGTATCAAAAGAAAGAACAGCATTCTGTGAGTTTCTACCGCAGCCCAAAAACCTGTCTGTAATGTTTTTTACCACTTTGTGCAAGTCCGGCATTTTACAGTCTCCCTATCCCAATTCCTCCATCCGAGCCTGGCCCACGGTCCCTGTATGCAGGATTAGCATTTAACCCAGGATCCAGCCAACTGCTACATCGTAAAAGCCACCCTTTCCACACTGCTGGAAGACCTAGCCCTGGAAGAACACAACAGAACACTAAGCTCCATGCTCATAAACCCCACTTGCCATGGGATCTGCAGAAGTGACAGATCTAACTCATAACTCAGATCTCATAACTCTAACATTGAGTTATGTTTCTCCTGCTGTACTCTGTTGAGGCATGTGTCTCACTGAATAGTCATGACTTCTACATTTTAGAATATGTTCTCCTTCCTCAGATCAAGTTTTTAGTTCAAAGACTATCCATTTCCCTAGATTCTGTGAAGAAGAAAAAAAATATTACATTTTGAATAGCTAGGCAGAGCTGAGTGTTTTGTAGTTACCATACTGTTGTATTTTTCCCTTCAGGTTAAGCTTCATTTTTTATTAAAAAAAAAAAAAAGATTTGTAAAAAAACGTTGCTTAGAATTTTCCAGTTAACTGACAAAACCTACAAATCTTACAGTAAACTTATATTGTTTGTCTGTCAAAAAAGTCTGCTCAAATTCTTTTTTACCTATCAACATTTTTTTGAAAGATAAACCATTTTAGCCCCATCCAAGCAATTTGTGTTATAATTACCCGAGTAGACCATTCTGATTGTGTAAGCCTACTCCTCTGGCCTGTTGCTTTTAGACTGTACTTTAAGAGCACAATCACGGATGGAGGAGTAAATCTGCAGGGAGAAAAGGGTTCAGGAAAGGCACTTGGTCAGACAACATGACTTCTAGCTGAGCTTTACAGTGTCTCTCCATGGGCCGTAAGACAGCAACTTACAGAGCCATACAGAATGCATTTGATTGTAGACATTTATTTGGATGTAAGTGCTAAAGTTATTTGAAACAATGATTTAATATATTTGGATATATAACCAAGGAGTTGGGTTTTTTTATTTTCCAGGAATAATGACAACTGTTTTACTCAGTACACAGATCTCAGTGGAGCAAGGGGTTGTAAGTCAGAGACTGAATAGCTATCATAAACCACAAAACTCCAATTCAGCTAATTACTAAATTCCAATAGATCTTGGGTTTTGAATTAAATTAATGTTGTACCATCTAATCTTTCTGCCCATGCTTAATAGTTTGAAAATGACTGAACGTAAGTATTTTTTTTTTTGTAGGAATTGCTATAAATGTGTTGAAAATTTTATTATGCATTTATAATCTGCAAGTACACTGCCAGTTATGTCTCACTGAGCCCTGGGTGAACAAAGCAGGAGTACTTTGTAAGTACCAGTAAGAGCTGGAAAGTTAATAAAGTCTTATTTGCTCAATAAAGAAGGGAGTAGGTGGACAAACAGGATTTAGTCTGAATCACAAAGGAGACAATATCTAAGATGCTTTAGGAACTAAACAGAAAGAAAATGTCCATTAGATTGGAAAACTTGTGTCCTTTGTGTTATTTAATAATCCAGCACAGTTTCAGAAAGCTAACTGCTGAGCCCCAAGCTGGTTGGAGACCTCTTATGCATTCTAGATTGATTGAGAATCAGTTTCTGATGTCAGGTTCAGGTCTCTACTAGACATATGTCTATGCCTCTGCCAGTCATTTGCAGACTCTGTCCCCATGTGTATTACAATTATATGCAATTGGAAACATCAAACTTGTAAAAGCAACAGCACATATTTAATGAAAATTTAAAAAGGAAAAAGAAAGATAGCATAGAATAAGGCTTTAATTAATGTTACAAAAGCCCTGGTATGTAGGAAAAGTAAATTCCCACAGACTACATGAAAATTGTGCCTCAGGTTTAGCCCGCAGATGTGTGCAGCCACTGGGTGTGCAGCATGTCGGGCCACTTCACCTAAGGAGTGTCCTACAGCATTTCATCTCCTCCACTTGCCCTGTGGCTTAATCCAATTTATACGTTATCTCTCTCTCCTAAAAACAATCTTCACAGTTCCCAGCAGCTATCCAAAGCCAGGTGGACAGTTGCATAACACTGAATAAAAAAAATGCAGTCTGGTGTAACGATTATATCAGTCTCATTAGGACTTTGGAAGCTCTGAACAACTCAGACACGTACCGTCCTGCCCAATGCACTGGAGTGGAACAGGGCAGTGTGCAATATCTCAGGCATTTTTCTTTCTTTGAAGGCCAAACATTCTTCATTTTAGTTCAAGAATGAACTCTATAAGCTATGTCGTAAGGCCAAAGACCCTTCCATAATCCTCTGAGGATCTTTTCAATTTCCTCTTATTGGCTGTCCTGATTCAAGTACATCAGTCTTGAATTCAACAGTTTTTGTGTTCTTTAGGTAAAACTAATCTGAGTCAACCAAGCAGCGTATTCGTGTTCTTCAGCTGTATTCTGAATGTTATGGTAGTTGAATCATCTGTTATTCATATTCATGCACTAAGGGTTTTTATGGCCCCAAAAGAATTTATTCACATTACAACAGCTCCTGTAATAAGTATCCAGCTCAAAAGACCAAATGTCTCATGGCTGTTTCTTGCATATAGAATGTCAGTGCAGTATGGAATTTCTATAATAACATGTCCATTAATTAGCACTAAATTACAATGCAGCACCTATATAAAAGATGATGAATACCACACAAATTCATTTTAATTACTGTTATTACACTGAATACAAAATGAAGTTGGAAAGACAGGACCTTTTAAGTGTCGGCAGATGTTTTTGATCAGTGTTTATCTTTTTTGGTATAATTTAATGAGAGATCATATGTTAATATGCAGCTGGAGAAAACTACCTTTCAGACTCAACAAGCCTGAGAAGAATTTCCATCTGCCATTGCGTATACCAGAGCTGTAATTACCAATCATCACAGAATAAATTTTAAAAAGCAAAATACCCAAACTAGAATACATGCAAAGTGACTATAGACTTAAACTTAACAAAATGAGGTGGGTCTGTCCTTATCTAATTGCAACGGATGGGTTTTTTTAGTCTGCTACTAACCAAAGTTATTCCCCTCCACTTGTGCTCACTCTTTTCAGCAATGTATTTGGTAACAGCCCCTCTGAGTTCCAAACATTTCATTCTTAAAACTTCCTCTCCTGTTTCTCCATAAAGACAATAAAATTTTACTCTTTCTCCAAGAAATTTTGCAGCAAGTTTCCCAAATCTGTCAGTCCTGCGTTATCTCCACTGAGTAAAGACTAGAGTCTTAAGTAAAGATCACAGTCTCCTTGGAGGCATGGTTTTGCGATTCTGATTTCTGTGCATGGGATGCTGATGGATTCTGAGTGGTTGCAGAGGATTGCTTATGTTGCCAATTTAAATCACTGGAGTTTAGTGCCATATTGTAATTGAGGCAAGACCTATAGCATCATCTTTGTACTGTACCTATACCAACCAAACTGTATAAATAAGATACTGTTTTTTATAAGCTGTTGTAACTTATTATCAGTTGATAATAGTATACACATACGCAAGTAGACTGTAAAAATCAAATTCGTGCCTACAATTTAAAAAAAATTTATCTTCTCAAGAATAGATGTCAATTCAGAGAACAAAACAGTTTACATTCTTAGTCTCTCCTGGAATCAAAATAATTCTGTCTCTTTGCTATACATGAAGCCCACCTGTGAGCCACTATATAATATCATCCAAACCCTTCTTTTTTCCCATTCCTAGTGTGTATTTCTAAATGTCTTCAAAGTGAAGGTGTGTGTCTCTCTTGGTCATGAAGGCCTATGTTATATATGCATTTTTGCTTAGGCACAGTGTCCTGGGAATTGACAAAATCTTTCTTCTTTGATGGCTTGAGTCACTTGATAAATAGCATACTTAGGGAATGTTACCACCCAAGAACACTATTTTGCCTGCTTTCTTACTGCATTTCCGAATTTCATGTGGTTGTTTCCAAGGATCAGCATATAATGCGCAGCCATTTATTTTATACATTTTGGCCAGCATTAAAGCTATTCATACAGTAGTAAGTCACTCGTCATGGCATTTCCTGAGGCAAGCATCCTTTGTCAAAAGGGATCTTATGCTGCTATATCCAGGTAGATGGTGAGGATCTCTGAAAGAAGGGTTTCTGTAAGGTTCCCTGGGAGTACAACTTGCACGATGTGTTGCTTCCCTTTTCCATCTTTGAGGTCTCCTAGTGCCAAGTCCTCTCATTTTAATGGAGAAGGAAAAAGTTTTGAATAGGCCATGATCTTTTCCAGACACTCTCGGAACCAAAATCTGAACGTAAGAGCTGAGCCGTGAGAAGAAAATTCTTCTGCTAGCTTGGAAATCTAGACAGGTGGCCACATCCCATAAAAGACATTAATTATTTTCTGCAAAGATCTGTTCTAAGTAAAGAGCAGACCTTATCAATGAAGGAAAACATGCATCTGCGTATTGATCTTCTGAACTGCCACTGAGGTAAAACAATCTAATTGTCTTTTGTGGAATACTTCTGGAATACACTTAAATCTTCTCTTTAAGAAAAATCAAAGGAAGGAAGACAGCTGAATGTTGCCCAGGAGCTCTTATACTAACTGTTATGGTTTGAGAAACCCACAATAATTTATTGTCATTTAGACAATCATTCTATCACCCGATGACCCCTCCCCACTCAGGAAGGGGAATCAGGAAAACCAAGGAAACCCAGGGAATGAAATATAAACAGATTTAATAGAATACGACTAGATAATTAACATTAATAACACTAAAGAACCAATATTGATCCCAATACCAATATAAAATATACAACAATTATACTCAGCCACCTATATCAGTAGGAAGCTGTGCACTCCCAGCAGTGGACGGCAAATGTTGGACACTGCGAGCGCTACAGCTTTGGGAGGAAGGGAAGGCCTCACGGGTCCAGCATCAGGGCAAGAAGTTCCCAGGAACACAGGTATCAAGAAGGAGACAGAAATTCTTAGCAAACTTTCTAATTTATATTGAAAGTGATGTTCATGGTATGAAATAATCTTGTTGGACATCTTTGGTCAAGAGCCTGGGTCTCACTCCTCATCCCTGCACCTGGCTAACTCGAAAATACCGAGATCTTGAAACCCACATATCATAGCTTGCTATAAAGTAAATACTTTCACAAATTCAGACATTAGAGTCTTCTAAAAGCGCATTTTTCCCAGAGATTAGAAAAGAAATTAGTCCTGGGTCGCTTAAACCAGGACACTAACTTATAGCAAGTAGTAGCAAAGACAGAGATGAAACTACTAGAAGACTTTGCCGGTGGAGAAAAATATACAGTCTGAGGACTACAGCAAGCTTAATCCGGTCCTATACTGTCTTGAACTGCAATGGAATAGTGAACATGAAACAGAAATTTTCCTGGTATTGGAGGTTAAAACAGAAAGGTATACCTATATATATGCAAGTGTCAACGGAACTGATAGTCAAAAGAACTGGGACTATATATATAAAGTAACTTTAGATTACTAATTTTTAACCCTGATGTAGATGGACCGCTTCTAGAGAGTTAATGAAAGGTAACCCTCTTTTTTTGTCAGTAATCTACATTTTGCTACACAAGGGTTCTGTGTCTTCACTGGAAAATACTTAAAGATGTACAAATAATAATAATTTTAAAAGACTAGAAATAGGTGGTTTAGGTGTTTGCTCAGAAGTACTCTAAAGGAACACAAAAATGTAATTTCAGTGGGAACCTCAAATTAAAACCAAAATAAACACCAAATTAAAGCAGAAGAAAATGGGCATGCAAAATCAACAAACTAAGGTTTCAGCAAAAAGTTTGAAGAGTATGAAAATGAGACTTCTAGGACCATTACCTGGCAGAAAAAGGAGAGCGAATGTCACAGAGAAGGCTGAAGATGAGTTTGTTCGCTTCAGTCTTCACTAGAAAGGTTAACTGTGACCAGATTTTAAAAAAATAATTTTAATGAAGGGGTAGACATTCAAGCCAGAAGAAGAGAAGGACAAGCTAAATAGCACTCAAATAAGATAGATGTGTTCAAGTTAACAAGGCCTGACAAAATCCATCTTAGAACTAGCCAAAGCAATATCTGAGCCATAATCAATTATATCTGAGAATTCATGGAAGACCAGTAAGACTTCAGAGGAGCAGGATAAATATAGATTTTATCTTTTAAAAGGGAAAAGGAGAACTCAGGGTATTATAGAACAGTCAACTTAACTTTGTTCCACCGGAGCACCTCTCCTATGAGGAAAATCTGAGAGAGTTGGGGTTGTTCAGCCTGGAGAAGGGAAGGCTCTGGTAAGACCTTATTGCGGCCTTCCAGTACCTAAAAGGGGCCTACAGGAAAGCTGGGGAAGGACCTTTTACTAGAGCATGTAGTGATAGGACAAGGGGGAATGGCTTCAAACCGGAAGAGAGGAGATTTAGGTTAAACATTAGGGTAGATTTAGATTAAATATTAGGAAGAATTTTTTCACTGTGAGGGTGGTGAGGCACTGGAACAGGTTGCCCAGAGAAGTTGTTGAGGCCCCATCCCTGGAAGTGTTCAGGTCAGGTTGGATGGGGTTTTGAGCAACCTGGTCTAGTAGGAGGTGTCCCTGCCCATGGCAGGGGGGTTGGAGCTCGATGATCTTCAAGGTCCCTTCCAACCTAAACCATCCTATGAAATATTTCTATGAAATATTTCTGAATAAATATTTAAAAACAGATATATAGAAGATAATAAGGCAATATAAAAAGCTAGCATGGGTTTATCATATCAAACTAATTTTAATTCATTCCTTGACAGGATAAATGGCTTAGTGTGTGTGGAGGAGCAGTAAATGATTAAGCAGGGTTTTTGGTACAGGATATTCTCACATAATATTTTTCAAATCAAGATGAGAAATTTTGGTTTAGGTGTTATTACCATTAATGGGAGCACATCTGGTTGGAAGATTACTCTCAAAAGTGCTATTGGTATTTGACTATGAAATTAGGGGCATATCAAAGTAGAATTCTCTAAGAATCTATCCAGAACTCAACTTTTTCCAGGGCCCACAGCCACTATTTTCAGTAATGTTTTGGAGGAAGAGCTGGGAAATATGTTCACAAAATATGTAAATGGCATAAAAAATGAAAGACTGCAAAGGTGTTCTAAGAATACCGCAGGACCTTGACAAATTAGAGAGTCTGAAAGTGACAACATTCTTTTCATTGAGGCAATTGCAGTTATGGAAGGGAAACTAAATGGACAGTGAATTCACCTATTTAAGCAACAGTGCTGCAGGAAATGATCTGAGGTGAATACTGGATGAGAAGCAAATTATCAGCTTGCGGTGCTGTCAAGAAAAAAAAAAAAAGACAGAACTCTTTCAAGGATGCATTAAAATACAACAATCAGTTCTTCTGTACCAGTGAGATTTCAGACAGATTTTTCTGTTTAGTTTTCATTACCTCAGACCATAAGAAAGATATGGAAATAAAGCACAGCCTGAAAAAGAGTGAGAATGTTAAAAGATTTTGTAAATGTGACATATTGGAAAGTTGTTGAGAGAATTGTGTGTATTTCATCTAGAAAAAAGATTCATCAGCCCTCCATTTATTATGAAAATTTGTTATTAACAGAATTGCAATCACTCTCTGTCCATGCAAAAGGAACAATAAGTTAACTGCTCAATAAAGTAACAACAACCAAAAAAGAAATTGTACTTTGTGAAAGTCTTTCTAAAAGTAACTCTAAAAGTTGCTGTCTAGGTATATTGGGCAGTATCTACAGAAACTCTTACTCATTGTGACATAAAATCCAATGGCTAAGAATCAGCAGCCATCTAGGAGAACCAAATTCCCAGTTCTCCATGGTTTGTACAAGCAGGGTTGAGTGTGATGTCATCCTTTCAGTCTGTCGCAGAAAAAGGAGTCTTTAAGGTGTAGCTGGTCCTTTGTGGGTTACCTTGTAACAGGCATTTGAAAAGCACACAAACAGATTTTGGATCTTCTTTGATGTAAATATTCTCCACTGGGGTTCTTAGAAAGTGAGATAAATGTGTTGACTCAATTAAGTAATCTCCTGTTTCAAGAGACCTAAGTGTTTTCCAAATTATTGAGTATGATCTTGCTTTGTTGTTACTAATAGAAAAAAATCCATTACAGCGTTTTTTCCCTTCAGTTTATTTTCACTGGGTAGACAAGTTTCATTTTAAATGGTTCATAATTCATCAAAGGTGAATTTGTGTCTGACTGCGAGTATATTTCCATCGGTGTGAGAGAGAAAGCAAATTACAGTTCATCTGTCTACCCCCAATTAAGGTAATCAGGATAACCTTCAGAAGAAAGAAGATTGTGTCAATTCTAGTCTGAGAAACAATTTTCCCCAAACTGTTTTCAATGCCAAATGCCAATCTCTGACAGGCAATTATTGCTGCCAGGACTTGATTTTTCCTGGGAATTCTTTTTTTTTTTTTTTTCCACATCAGATTCTATGCATAAGCCAGCATCACAATTTTGAATAAAGCAATGTAAATGCTAAATAGTTTCTTTAACCTCTCTTGCACTGTGAACTGGCAATGACAGGTGCTGAACCTTTCCAGCAGAGCCATAACAAGGGAGCTGTGAAGAAATTCTAAACATGTAGTAGAGTGGAAGGGAAGCAGTGACTGACTGGAAGTGATGCTGATGTAAAAACCATGATTGCTTTTAAATATGTGTACGTTTATGTCTCTTTTAAGTTTCACAAAAAGCCGTAGCTTGGAACAATTGCAGTTATTGAGATTTTCATAGTCCAAAACAGTACCTGGTCAGTGCATGCAGCTGAAGAATTGCGCAACAGAAAGAAGAAACTGTTTTGGGAGGAAATTTTGTACCTTTACAGGGTTCTAGAGTAAGGGATAAAGAAACAGAAACAACCTAGGAAGCAAAGTTAAGGGATTTTTCACTCAGCTCATGATGGCGCAAGCTGTATAAAAATCAAATAATAAGTACTTTTATTTATTAATTCCTGGTTAGGTCTGATATCATACCAAGCACTGCAGGAAGCACAGTTCCTGAAAGTCTGTGTAACATCTGCCAGTTTTCCTTCCCTCCCCCTCCTAAAAAAGGGCATTGAAATCTGACTGCTTGAAGGCTTTTCCAAGACCCCAGGAAATCAGTGAGACAGTTACCAGATACTTATATGCATCTCCAGTTACAATGTCTTACTCCGGCAAAGGCAGTGCGTTTCAAATGGAGTTTGCAGTAGTTACCCTTCTTCCAGCAGAATGTGCATTAGGAAGCCTACTTTGCTGGAGATTAGACATTTCCTCCTAATGATTATTGCACATGCTCCTGTTTTGACAGAGCAAAATTACCCGTTTCTGACAAGTAAACTTAAACGTCAATGTGCAATTTCCTATGCTAAGCTCTTGCCTGCGCACAATTCTTAATACCCATAACCTGATGAAGAAACGAGGAGGATCTGTAGAAACTGCCAGCAGAGCGCTGCAGCTGTTTTTGTCTGATTATACTACCTTGGCATCAGCCCATTATTTAAAGATTTCTAACTGATGGTGATGGGCAGTCTGTGCAGAACAGGCTGTTCTCAAGTGGCCGGTCTGAGCAGAACACGACCAACTTACAGCTCACATGGTTCTCAAAATCTGCGGGGAGTCAGGCCGCGCCAAGCATTTATTCTGGATGCCACTGTATTTCAAGGCATGCGATAATAGCTTTTCCAGCAGAAATACAGTACATCCCTAATGAATCCCTCTGTGCTGATCTCACAATAACTGGGCACAGTGGTCAGTTATTTGATCAGCATAGCCCAAGTACAGTAGTTAATTTGAAGAAAAGAGGAAAAAAAATAAAGAGGTACATTCTATCTTCTTAACTCCATTGCAAGATAACACATTTGAATAATAGTTTTAATTAAATTAAGTGAGTTTAATTAAGATTAGGCTTCTTCTGGGAAGACAAAACACTGTTTGAGGCTTTTAAACTGCTTTCTTTCCTCTTTTTCCTGAAGACTGTGTTTTGCTGTACATCCTAAAGTCATCTAGTTCATAACACTGCCAATCTAATATGCTTCCAGTTTTTGCCATTGATAATAGCATGTGGTAATTGATACAGGGAGGCTGCAATCAAATGGTTAATGAAAATAAAACATAATTTTACTTTTTAGCTTGAAAAATGGAAATCTGGCAGCATCTAGTTATGTACTATGTATGTCTGGACACTGTTTTAGATACAATGCTGTTAATATTCTTTTGTGCTAATAGTTGTCTATGTTTCAAAGGTTTTATTACAAACTTAAAAAAAAACCCCAAACATTAAAAAAGGAACCAACTGCAGAAGAAAAAAAGAAAACAAGTTTGTTTAAGTTTTGATTCCAAAGTAGTAATACAAGTAGGAAATGCTTTTTCAGGCGGGGATTGTACTTGTGGACAAGAAAATTAGCAACTTGGGAAAAGGCCATAAAGACGCTTAAGGGACTAGAGGATCTTTTATATGAGGAAAGGCTGAGAGAGCTGGGACTGTTCAGCCTGAAGAAGACAAGGCTTGGTGGGATCTTATCTGTATGTATAAATACATGATGGGAGGGAATGAAGAAAATGGAGCCAGTGGTGCCCAGTGACAGCACAAGAGGCAATAACAGTTTAGAAAACATAAAAGTCCCTCTGAAAAAAAAAAGGTTATTGTGAGAGTGTAAAATGTTCACGGTAAAACATGCTGGAACTGGTTGCCCAGTGAGGTCATGGAGTCTCCATTCATGGAGAGATTAAAACCCAACTGTATATAGCCTGCTTTAGGTGACCCTGCTTGAGCCAGTGGGGCATTGGACTAGAAGATCTCAGGACATCTCTTCCAACCTCAACAGTTCTGTAATTCTGTGACTGAAGTACAAGTCAGAATAACTGCAGGAAGACGGGTTTCAGGCCATCCCCTGCGAAGACTGGACAACTGCAGAAGTCATCCTACTGAGGTATTACAGAGAGGCAAGGAAATGATTAACCAGAAATGACAGAGTCAAGAAAGAGAAGTAATTGTTTCAAAGTTCTTGAGGAATCTGACTGTTCTGCCAGTGTGGGATTTTCCAAAGATACGAGCCAAGTCTTTGACTGATACAAACAAACACTGTTTCAGTCGAGTCAAAGAATGTGCTTTAGATTACATCACTTGCAGATTTGACCTGTAAGAATTTTTCTAATAGCAAGAAATGAAAAAATATTCAGAAAAATCATTAATGTTTCATTAACTAAAATTTTGAAGTGTTTTCATCTGACTGTAGAAACTTTCCTACTTCAGAGTCAATGAGCAGTGGACTATTTGAGCTCTACTTGCAAGCAGAAATTGTAGAACTAATATATGCAATATTAACTAAGACAATATCACAGACTATCTTCTGCATAAACTTCATATCTTTGCAATTTACATGTTATTGTTGAGTTTCATAGACCATCCAGTTAAGAGAGAGAAAAGATACTACATTGTGCAACCATGCACCAGCTGAGCTTAAGGTAGATAGCTAACAATCTAAACAGGAAGAACTATATTCATGAGAAAGACTGCAATCATTTTAAAACAAAAATGAATTTTAATTTAGAAAACTTGAATAGGTGTTTTATATGTTGATCAGGACTCGCTTTGACCTTATTCATAGCACAGAAAAAAAATAATGCTGGGAATAAAGGTAATAACGAACAGGAAATATTGATGCTAAAGCACAAATGAACATTGTTAAAGAAGTAATACAATCATAAATTTTCTCGATAAATTCAAAATTCTATGGATGGCAAAATTAAAATTAAAATGTTCCATTCCACTGAAAATCTTCTGTTGTAAAATTTTACGTCTTTTCTAATGGGGCTAGAGATGTTCATCACTCTGAAGTTGTGAAAAGAGTAAGGAAGGGAGGTGAAGAAATTTGACAAAGAAAATGGTTCTATTGGCAGGGACACAAAGAAGACACTTAAGTTTCCAATAACAAACCAAACAGGAAGCTCATCTGAAAATGCACAGAACTCCTCAAAGGAAAAAAGGAAAATAGCAAAGGTATATGTGCCGGCCCTACAGATAAGATTTTTTTCTCCCTGATATTTTGTACTACTTGTTTGCCTTTCCTCTCACTTTAATAGAATTCTATATCTGGGAATAGCCATAGAGTCAAGGGTAATAGTGGAGCTCCAGAGGCATTGATAAACTGTCTGGTACAGAGCTTAGTATTTAGTACAATGATTCTATCCATTAGATTTCTATTTAAGCATGAGAACTGATGTGATCTCCATCAAGGTAAGCAAATTATGTCTTCCTGCAGGAAGATGAATCAGAAAACATTGTCCATTTTAAGTACCCGGACTTCTTCCCCATGCTTCTTCCTGTCTGATTGCCTGCATGGAACAGCAGTATTTGTAGAATGCCTGCGTATTGTATTGTAAGTTATAAGTGGCCAACTTTATGGACTTTTGGGATGGGAGTTGGGGGGTTTGTTTGTCATTTTGGACGTATTGTAGCAAAGCAAGATGAATATTTGCCAACAGTAGAAACACCAGACTTGTCAAAGGAGGTAATTATAAGTAGGATAAAAGGCAGCTGTCTTAAAAAGAGTAAAAGACATACAGGCTATATTCTGAGAAAACTTTCTAACTGTGTGGGCAGAAAAATATCTGGAGAGGTTGATTAGGGAATTCGTGGACTAACACTTGGAGTTTCTTAAAAAAGATATCTGTTGAGATTAAGAACAAATTATCCAAATTTGCATCGTGAAAACTGACTAGGTAATATTTTTACATTATTTTAGCTGTACTCTCCACGATTTCTATGAAGGCATAGACTGATGAGACAAGTAGATGCTCGCATACATTCTCTGTTGCCACAGCACTGCATCATGTGCTTGCTGCAGGTACATTCTTCCTGCCTGGAGCTGCTTGATATGGGCTTTCCAACAGAGGGTGTTCTTCTCCCATTTTGAGCATAAGTTCAAGAACATTGGATGAAAGATGGACACATGCTGAAACAACAAAATGTGCTCATGTTAATATCATCATATCAAGGTGCTGTATGGGATAGGGTCTCCCTGGGGACTAGGAGTGTCAGGAGGTCCCCAGAGTGGTGTGGCAGGGCCAGGCAGTCCATCCCATCCCACTGCGCCAGCCAAGGAGTAGGGCAGGCAGGGGGCAGCCCCAGCGATCAGGCCGCTCCTTTGGGACAAGGGTGGGACAAGGCTGGCCTGGAATATCAGACCATTTGAGGAGCTGGAGACCTGAGATTATTCTAAACTACAATTATGTGAATTACAATTGCCTGGGATTACAGAAATAACCTTATCTATTAAATGATAAAGGGTTATAATCACGCTATTTATTGTGTTTCTAAAAATGATCATAAGAGGTAGATTGAAACTGGGTGGGACAAACAAAAGAGGAAATTATTTCTTGCAAAGGTTCTTTTCTGCCAGCAAGCCATCTGCTGTTATGGTAGAAATTCATTAGTGGATATTGTTTTAATAAAATGCATAGCAGGCAAGTAGCAGAAATAATTTCTTGGGACTCAAACTGAGGTAAAGAACTGAGTTCTAGTGAATGTGACATTTTTCCATCTATATTTATATAGAATGTACAGGGGCAGATCAATGCTCCTGGATGTAATTTCACCAATGAAAAAAGGGAAAGATGCTAACTTATGAACAGGATTGACAAATGAGAGCTGCTGTTTCTGCTGTAGAGGAGGGAAAAACAGAACAGCAACCCTGTGTTGTATACATATTTCCAATATAAATAAATTGCCCTGAAAAATAAAAACAATAGCAAGCAGATCCTTTGCAAAGCTAAAATTTGAGGGTTTTGGAGGATCTATTACATTTGTTTACTATTTGTCTTGTTTTGTTTGCTTTCTTTCTTCAAATGTATGTTATGATGTGTCTCAATAACTCTAGTCAAGTATCAGTTTTTTATTATTCTTGGTTATATAGACACTACTAGCAAACAGGACATACCTGGTTCTAGAAACATAGGTGTCTAGACCCTACAGTCTAGGGTCTTATTTACAAAAGAATGTTAGCTTCAGTGTAAATCAATATGTATCAGCTTTATGGAATAATCTGTTTTATATTCACATTTAGACAACCTTTTCTAATTTTATCTTGAGTTTTAATTTTTGCTTTAAAAAATCCATAACCATATTTCAAAATCAGTAATCCACTATAAGATTTGTGTTGATACATCTCTATTTTGAATAAGTATTTCAGAACTGTTCTTACTGTACTCCCAATCCCAATTGCTGGTTGCTTACTACATGTTCTCTACTGTTCCAGTTTTATCCTAATAGAGTAACTCCATTCTGCTTAAATACTGATGCATAATCATGATCCACTTTTGACTTCATCTTGATAGCAATTGCATTGACTCTGAGTTTGTTCCTGCCTTGATATTATGTGTTTATGTACAGTTTCATTAAGAAACCCTGGAGTATCTTGCCTCACAAGACAGAGTAAGTTCCATCTCATTTTACAACTTGTCAGTGAGATGTCCACATCTATAAACTGCTGGCAGACAAATGAAAAAGCAAAGGTATTTACTGGGACATCTGACACTGAAGCCATGACAAAAACTCTAAAGGCCAACACTAGCCTCTCAGTCATGTTTCCAACATATACACATGATCTGAGAACCTCAAATAAAAATTTCCCCAATAAATCACCCCAGTGCATGCCTGCACAGGCAGTAGCATCCAGTGAACAAGACAAAATTACCTTGTAAGGTCAAACTCTCCTCAGTACACTGCACACACATCCAGAGAAGCAGCTTTGGATCTACCATGAAGCCACAGGGACAGGAATGTCACAGTCATTAAATACAAAATCTTGCATTACTGTTATCCTCGGAACACATAATAAGGAAATCTTTATCCTTGGTACAGCTATGGGGAGATGTGTTTGGTAAAAACTAAAATATCACAGTGGATGGCAGAATCACCCATCCCTGTGTAGTAAGCTTTTTAGACTTTTTCTAGCTCAGTCCCACATATCATGCACTGAAGATCCAGACAGGTTCTAAGATTTGACAGGTTGCTAATTTTTCATCATCTGTGTGATCAGCTATTGACTACTAACTTCCAAATAATGTTGCTCACACAGTTCTTAGTAGAGAAGGAAATGTTTCTGGTCAGTGCTAACTGCTGTAGTTCAAAAAACAAAGTAAATAATTGTTTCCTGAAATAAACAACTTAAAGACCTTCAGCTGTTTCTGGTCATCCCAAGTGTGCAGCACTCCCCTGATCCATGAAGCTGATAAAGGAAGTTCAAGAGGAAGCAGAAGGAGATGCCCAGTCCACCCTCTTCTTCTGTCTCCAAGAACAGCTAAAACAGTAGGGAAGTTTAATTTGATTCAAAAGCACGGAACTTGAACACTTGCCAAAACACCTGAAATGTTCTTTTCATAGTAGTTATCACTGGGATAATAGTGCTCAGCTGTGCTTCCTGCATCCAGTCTGACAGCAGTTGGAAAATATTTATGAAACACAGAAAATTGAAAATAGTGCTGCAACCAGGCAACTAAACAACAGAGCAGAGGGAATGGTGGGACTGACTCCAGGGTCCCAAACTGCAGCTGATTCCACGAGGTTTCATATAATCCAGCATGATAAAGAGCCACTAATCCCCACTGCCTAGCAACGGAGCATTGACCCCAGATATCTACTGAGAACATGGTGCTTTGATTGTGAAGAAAAATCCATCAGAAAAAAAAAAACAACACTACTTTGAGCAATATCTTTCAGAAAATAAGCTGTTTAAATCCCATAAGAACAAACTGTGTTGAAATATAACATATTAAAGCAAAATATTGTTCTTTAACGTTTACTTGTGTGTGCAAGAACTGCATATAAGACATCCTGCTGGGGCAGATGAAGCAGAAACAGTTACCTCAAGGGCTGCAGGGTGAGGTAACCTAAAACATAAAGCTCAGCAAAAAATCATTTGTTTTACCTTACCTTTTCTTTAATTTCTGCCAGATGGTAGTGTTGTCATGACTGAGGTGGGATTTAAATGAGAAGATGGCAGATTTATAAATTTTCATGGAAAGTATGGTACCCATTTGGACAGGTTCTGAAGTGCAAAGTGCTAATTTTAACGTATAAAATTATAAATACTTTCAGATACAGTGATATGGAGAACAGTCACCTTTCTATGCTCTTCAGTGCTGACAACTAAGATCAGTGCAAATATTTAAATCCCTGTGGAACAGAGGGAACTACCAGCAGATTTTTTTCATCTTGCATCCATGAACTGCCAAAGCCATTCTCTTTACTATAAGGATAGATAATTATAATAAGGTTTATTGAAGTCAGAATGTACCCATAATGTTCTAAGTGATTATACATTGGGGAAAAAAAATCATGTCTGCCTTGGAAAACTTAGTGTGGAGTGCGGGATGGGGAAGGTTCCTATTGGCAAGGTAGTGAAGTTGGTCATTTACTGTGGTTTTGGGCAGACAAAATAAGTCATCTAGGTTCTTTATGAGCCTACAGCAGGCTTTTACATGTAGGGGAGGTGAGATCTGGGAGCAGAGCTCAAGAAAATTATTCCATGCTAAAAAGATGGGAGGTGGTAAGAATATGCATAAGCTTAAATATGAAAAGTCTTCTGAGTTGATATGCAGGGGTTATGCACAGTGGAAATACACTAAGCAAGTTCCTCTCATTCATCTAGTCCACTTTGTCAAGAAGTGCGTTGGTAAGGGGGAAGCACAAAGAAAGCAGCATCACATCCCATTCCCTCTCTGCTCCTTTTAGGTATCAGGAATGTCACAGAAAAACTTCCAGACGGAGCATCTGCTGAGAATACAGTTTCTCTGGTCCTTGTATGGAGCTCACATATGCGAATATTTGTACCCTTTCCCTCCCCCAAGTCCTTCCACTGCACAAATTCAATTGCCAGGGACAATCTGAACCTTAATTGTAGAGTATGTCAACAGTTTGTCATTTTAAGTCTTATATAACTTGGCAGTTTTCCCTGAATCTTGTCAGTTCTCTTTTTGAGTGTTTACATATGGGCATAATAAATGCTACAGATAGCTGTGAGTGGATCTAAAACTATATGCCCTGTAGTTTGAAATCCACATCATAGAAAGCTGCACGTGATTCAAGAAAAAACACTTTATTTGTCCTCATATATTTTCTTCTCTAAAATGCAGTCTCCTTGGATGTAAAAAAAATATATTTTGTTTTAGTTCTACTTCAGATCATACATAGAAAATGTCAAATTTCGTATCAACTTACTTAGTCAACCCATCCAACACATCAACAAATTTCATATCAGCTTATTTTCCCTAACTTATTTAGGGAGAAATAGCTATTATACTGGAGACACAATTTCAGGCATATCAGCGCTCTGCACAAATAAGGAGTGACTTGCATGCATGCAGTCAGTCATACCTTAAAAATCTGGAGAATATTTCTCTTGACTTTAGAAATTTTACCTGCCATCTTCAAGATATCTAGAATGAGGCAAAGTAAAATGATATTTAAGAAATACAAATACCTTTAATATACAGATACAGAGTCAAGAATAAACTGTGTGGGTTCATTATCCTAAACCATGCATCCTTGTTCTGTTGCTGCTTGTGAGACCTATGGACTTCAGTCTTTCTTCCCCTCTTTTTGCTGGGCTGCCATCTAACATGGAGCAAATTATTTTTTTCTGCCATTACCCACATGAAGACAGTCCCTCTTTGGATCATGAACAAACCATGAAGATTTGTATACCCATAATTCAGCATGAGTTTTGGCTTTCAAATGGCTTTTTTGAACATCATGCATGTCCAAAACAATAATTCTAGACACACATGCATAGGAAGTGGAAATGTTTAAGGATAAGGAATGGAACTGTATGCTTTTCATAGGACAATGAAATACAGATTGATTCATCAAGAATGGAAGTGGAACATGAAACTGATGTGAATAATTCCATCTATATCTGAAAGAGCTGCTTGTGAGTATTTTGCTCACAAGTACTTTGTACTTCAGAGGTACTTTTTGGACCAATACAGATGAAGTGCTGGTGAGAAGTAAACGTAAATTTGGTGCTTATACACCATGTAAGATTTATTTTTCTCTGTTTATAGCTGAATTATATTTTAATATTAACTTTGATTCTAAGTTACCCACTGGTAGTCACAATACGAGACAAAAAATGGAATGGAGGCTTGTAATATATTAGTTATGAGTTATACTATTAATTTACATTACTGGTCATGAAATGTCTGATTTTGAATCTTCACTCCTAAATTAGGTTAAAAATTCTTAAGAGACCATGAGGAAGAAAGCTTAAATACTGATATTCAACTATGTATTTTACTACTTAGTGGGTTGAATGGAATACAGTAAAACCTTAAATCTTGACAGAATGACAATAAATCAAGCAGTGCTGTAAAATGTTATCTAACAACTGTACCAGAAATAAAGAATCAGGAAAACTTTTTCAAGAATAAGGTCTCAAAATCTGTGTCTACATTTTTTACATGTCTCAATTTTTCTAAAGTCCTGAGCTAACAGCTTCTAGTTAAGTCGATCACATGCCTGATTGTTGGCCCATATGCCTTTTAGCTTGTGCCAGACGTGAATAGCAGAGGGGAAAGGGAGTGGCTCTAGGAAAGTCCAAACAGGTCAGTTTTGTTTTCCTTCCCTTTGGAGGCCCTGTGATGTTCTGCACTATATGCAGATTTAGGCTAAAATACTGATATTCATTCTTTGTTTCAACTATTTAATTACACATCAATTGAAATAACATTTTCTGCATGACTACGGGAACCACTTTGCTTGTTCCAGCAATCTGAAAGTCCTAAAGGTGGGGAAAAAAAGCCCAAACCATCTCAGTATGATTAAGCAGAGAAGTGTTTTCCACAGAGAAAGACATATTTATTTAGTTGTCATTTTCCTGACCAGATTCTGGGTTGGAGACAACTTGCTCAAAAGTTATGTCATTTATGGTGTTGATGTTCTAGCCTAGTCAGAGATCCTGAAGACTAGGTTGGCACAGAAAAGTGGGACTGCACACAAAATGATGCAAAAGAAAAGCCATCCTGGCCACAGGATTTCAAATACTCTTAGCGACTGTCAATGCAGTAGGCTTCCCTGACACTCTAACAAAGGACAACTTTATGGTCTGTAATGAGTACTCTAAGGAGAGAAAAAAAAATAGTTGTCTTACGCTACTGAGTCTTTGTCTACATCTATGCTAAAATGTTAAGCAGTGTCAGAAACTTTCCCAAGCACCATGGTTGTATGTGTGCTTGGACTGTGAGAACAGCCTCCAGGACACATTTGGGTATGATACAAATGACAGCAACCCAAGCAATCCCTGGGCATGGTTAAGGAGACAGATAGCATAGGCAAGGGGCTATTCGCAGTAAGTAGTTTACATGAGGCCATGCTGTTTTGGACGTGGGCTTGACGTTACAGAAACTGTTCAATGCCAGTTGGCCTCAGTGCCAGAGATGATATCCTGGTCCCATTTACTTTCCTAATACAGACATAGCCCTCAAGCTCATTAGCTATACCCACTAGCTATGACCATAGCTTTTCTGTGATGTGTCCTAACTTAGAAATAGTAACAGCCCTAAATAAAGATGTAGAATGTGAAAGAATTTTCTATCGTGGGTTAACTAGAAACCATGATTTTTTTTCTATTATTCTCATTTTCAAAATGAATGTGGCATGTCTTTGTCTTTATTTATTGAATTAGATTCTTTAGCACATTTTTTCTGATGTAAGGCTATTCATTTCCCTAACTGGTTAGGAAATGTCATGATTTTCTCAAATTTAGCTAAGCATACCTGGAAATACCAGACACTTTAAGGATTTTAATGCTTGTGAAAGCAAAAGGATATGGTTGCCATAATTTTAAAAAGTTATTTCAGTAATTTCTATTAATATTATTTGGAGCACTTGCCCTAAATGCTGGAAAGATTCTGTTTTCTGAAATTCAGATATATCAAGCCAGATAATTATAATAATTAAAAAAGATACTGTACTCCAAAAAAAAAAAACAAAAAACAAAAAAAACACCACCCCAAATCCAAAACCAACACAACATTCCAATTAGAAAATGCTGGTCAAAATCCAACTTTTGGACTGAAGTTGCTTAAATAGCAGACAGCTTATCTTCCCTAATAGGAAACCATTATCATAAAGCTGGAGATTCTTACCACTTCTTGTTCTAGCACCGAGATATCTTCATCTAATAGCAAACAGCTCCCTCTGCATCAGAATCAGATGTGACAAAGACAGTTAGAAAAAAAAGTGTTTTAAAGTGTTCAATGTGAAAAACGGTTCTTTCCGGACATGGTGAACTGCCAGCTATTACGCTGAACAGTTAGATATTGTTTTTCCATGAATGTTGATTTATGGAATAGGAATGAATGAGTTTGTTCTTTTTGGTCCTTGAAAGGACCAAGTTGCCCCCAGACAGTTATTCTTTTATATGGTCGTGTTGAACTCAGGAAGAAAGGGCAAAAGTACTAGTCTGAATCCTGCCATAAAACTGCTACTTGAGGCAAAACTTAATGGTGTGCATCACGTTAATTACAAATTTGATATTTTTCCTATTCTATGGATGAAAAAATCCAAAGTAGAATTAATTTGCAAAATGCACACTTGCTATTTTACACTGTGCAAAATTGTTTCACTACATTAGGAAGATGTTTTAAACAAGTGGTAAATGCTGTGTTCCCCTCTAAGAATAGGAATCTTCATAGCTATACACGGGAGAAGAAAAATCCCATAGAAAGAGGATCCTTTGATGACTTCCTGCCTCCTCTGATGTCTCCGAACATGAAGCCCCAATGTAGAGGTACATTCCCATGGCTGAAGAAGGTAGAGCTGTGGGATACACTCCTGTGGTAATTTTGGTGATGTTGCCACCCATGGGTGTTCTACATTATGCTATTATGCTGCCGACATGAATTATGCTGCCATTTTTGCCCTGCCACAGACATATTAAGCAGAAATGTAAGACAAATTGTACTCAAAGATGTCTGATTTCTCTCACATTTCTTGTGAAAGTATCTTTGAAAACAGGAAGGGAAAAGCTACAGGAACTCACAAAGAACACTTCCTTAAAGCAAAAACCTGCAGCTTTTATCCATTATATCTGATGACTGAGGTCCACAAAACGAGAATAAGAAAGTGTTTCTGAAGCTTTTCTTAATCATTCAGTCATTTAAAAATACAATTAGAGGTATTATCTGCAATAGCTTTATTATTAAAAGTTGTAATTAAAAATCACTATTAATACAACTGCAGAGTTCAATACCATAAGCCACTGTACCCCCTTCTTATTAACCTCAACTTTTCCTTGCATTTGGTCGACTTTTGCTTAAAACCTTGCCTTCTGCTGCTGGTGCCACAGGAAACAGTGTTATAGAAACCCCTACAGTCTACTTTATATGTTCCTTCTGTGGAGTAGGTCATTAACTTAATTAAAATATTGGAAGGTCATATCACTTGTGGTTCCTCCCATTGCTTACAGCCATAAAGACAACACATCGCAGCAGAAGGTTGGTGCAGTCTGTTACTCAGGGATCCCTCCAATGCAAGGAAATTACCAAGAGGAGAGGTGGAAAGATCAGATAGATTTGAATCCACTCTTTCTCTTCCATTCTGTTTCCCCAGCTGAAGCACCTTGAAAGCAAGGAAAAAGCCTGGCCATTGTTGCACTCCTTTGATCCACAGCTTCTGAAACCTATCTTTTTGCCAGATACAACCAGAAGAGTCTTTGAGGTTAATCGAACTTGTGTTGTGAGTCTTACTTCTACATAAGGATGGCATTGTACCACATCCCTCTCCTTCCTAGCTCTCTGAAATTTAAATGTCATTTAATTTCCTAGTGGCAGAAGACCAGAAGTGCCACTCAGAGGAGCTGGTGGCACTCATTGGTACTCATGGTATTCACTTCATTTCTCCAGATTATACAGTCTGTCTAGTAGTAATCTTTTACCCTACGCAAATGGGCATGTTGAGACAACTTCTTGTCTGTGTGGAACAGCACTCCTAAACTAATCAAATATGTTTGCTTCAAACATGGAAGATAGTCTGTGCATCTCCTTTGATAGTTTCCCTAGCAAAGGAATGGAAGATACTGAAGGGCACAGTCATAAATTTGCCATAGATTCCATTTGCAGTGTGTGAAAGAAAAGGTACCATCCCTCACAGTGAAGCCAAAATAACAGTATAGGCTAAGTGTAAAGCTCCAGAGTAGGGTGATGGAGGACATTTATAAACTGTCTTTTATCACCAAAGCATCCACCTCCTATGGTATTCATGCCAGCAGCCTTTCTGGCTTCCCTTCGTAACCCCTCTTCCCTAACTGAGAATTTTTCTGTTCATGCATTCTAGGACTATTCTCTCTTCCATCAGTCACAGCTTTACCTTACCTTTCCTTTTGTCCCCCAGTTATTGATAATGATGCTATTTGTTGAATATGATTAGAAGAAATCTTGTCATGCTGCTTTCTTGTAACTTTGTCTTTTCTTTTTTTTTTCTTTTGAGCTGGATCTGTTCTTGGCCAAGGAATCTTTCTCCACATCCTCACTTAGCCTCCAGTCTGTGATGGATCTTTGTCATCTTTGAATCACTGGAGAAATATGACATTTTCTTCTCTGTCCCTTTGTTTTTTTCCATACTAGGTTTTGACAACTTATTACACAGTTACCCAGTGTTCTTTTTTGAAAGCTCCCAGATTCTCTCAATGTCAGCTGGGATGGCTTACATTTGACTGGGTATGAGTGTTTGCAACACAGGTGTTTACATCTGAGCCATTCACTCTCAGGCTTCCCAGAATTTTCACCCAACAGGATGGAATTTATCTCAGCCTAAAGTAGACACCTACGTTTTGTCACATGAATCATACCCTAAACTCCACTGACTACACTAACAAAAAATTTTGTTGACTGCAATGGAAGCCTACACAACCAGCTCAGATGTAGAAACCTGTGTTGTAGCCCTTAAAGTTAGCTGCGACAAATGCTACTTTCAGACTTGCTCCTTTTTTTCCCTTTACAATAAAAAGCTTTTTAATCAAGGGGAAACTCATGGCAGGACAGATGCTGGACTTTCCCAGACTGATGTCCTGTGTTGAAGGCAATGTAAACTGAAGGCAACCTTAGTATAGCTGTGATATTATTTCCCTTGCCTGTCTGTCCTTGAAACAGTGTGAAATGCAGCTCTTTCATTTGCATAACTACTTTTTCAAAAATAGTATGTGGGTCACGAACTCCAGTAGCTCGATTTGAACAAAGTCATTGTTCTTTCTTTTTTGTACTTGATGTTTCCTTCTGGCAGACAGCTCTCATGTGTCAGATACCATAAATGACCTACAATAGGTACCAAGCCACCAAGGTGGTAACCTCATGAATCTGCAAAATTTTCTGCCCCTGTCCTGCTTCATCACCTTGGCACTGTGTATTAAATTGACATGGTTGTCTCCCAAAGGCAACAGTGGAAGCCTTTCTCCTGGGCTGTAGTCACCAGGCATTTTTTCATAAATATTATAGAGGTCAGCTTTGGACTGGCAGACTTAATGTGTCTTATTAAACTTTGTCTTTTCTGGTTTCATGATGTAAATTTAATTTATTTACTAAGGTGGTTCACTGGTTTAACAAAATTTGCTTTTCGAGGCACACGCTGATAACATTTTTTCTGTGTACACACATAAATAAATCTGAGGACCTCAAACAAAATTTCCCAAGATTTCTAGAATTTTCATTTCCATGGTTTGCTCTTTTGCTTGATTTTGATATCTTGTAACAGAAAGTCTGTGTGTCTTGTGAAAAAATGGAAATGAGATGGAAATATTCAGAAACATTATGAGCAAAGGAACATATGAAGCAGTAGGGCATTTATAGAATGGCAGCGATCCAGGGACTCCTAGGGCAATCATGTACGTTTATAAAAGTCTTCATGCAGTTTGTTCATAAACTAAAATGCCTTACCATGGATAGCTGATGAGCATGGAAGTAGCTCTCACCCCTTACATGGGATCTGACCCTTAAATACTTAAAACCTTTTCTCCTTCATTAAAAAAGAAATGTACCAGCAAGGAACAGAAAAGACAGCAGAACAACTGAGAGCAGCACGAGCACGTGCTGAAAGCCCTCAATAGCCACCCTCAAAAAGAGAGGGCAGTGGCCAGAGCAGTGCGGAGTTGAGCTGTCACAACAGCACGCAGCAGCACGAGCATGGCCAGGGAGGGCACTTACAATACAACACAAACAGTATGAGGAGCCAGCTAACAAGGCTGATCACTAGCTCAATGAGCGCTGGTGTCAGGCACACAGCAGCAAGGCCGGTAGAGAAACTGGAGGGTTTGCTATGATGAAATATGCCTACCCTAGAGAAAAATTCAGACCGAGTTAATTGAAAGCTACTAATCTCCAGTGAGTGGAAACAGGAAGGGATTGGAAATGAAAGGTAGAAAGATAAAGGCAAAGTTTTGGCCAACAGGAGAGGTAACAGAATACAGGCTAATCTACTGCACCAGAGTATTTAAACATATGCTTAAATTTTAATGTACGAGTAATCCCATTGACTTCAACATATGCTTAAATGCTTTGCTGGATCAGGGCTTTAACGTACATTTGAATTAAACTGTAACATGATGATTTAGAAGTGAGCTCATTTCAGGTTTCATTGGCTAACCAGAGCTCTGCTTAACTGACATTTGTAGTGGGGATTTTTAATGAACATCTAGGTGCTTCAGAAAGTAATTATGCTGTCATTCAGTAACAGCATTTTTCTCTCCAAAAATAATTTCCCATTCAGATTAATATGTTCCAGATTAAGCTTGGAGGACACCATGCTGTTGGTGCATAATTATAGCTAACATATATATAACACACATATATATGTTATTTATATATATATAGCCTATACATATATAGTTTATTTCCAGCCACTTCCTCAACCTTCTAAATGCTTCTCAAGAAACGTTTAAAGTTCATGTAACAGTGCATACCTCTGTTTAATACTCCATATTAGAATATATGCAGCAGAGTTAAAGTAGACTGGAAAGAAAAGAATCGTCAAGATATAAAACAGAACTAAAGACAATTGTAATAAACTCCTTCAAAAGAGTTAAGGTAATAGTGGCTGGCCCATTGCTTAGGAGATTCTAAATTTCTATATGCAGAATACCATGGTTCACCAGCTGGCATTGGTGGCATTAGCTAGAGAGAACTTTGGCTGCAGTGTTTTTACTGATCTCTCTCCCCCCTCTCCTTCTTTGCCAGCAATTTGTTGCCGAAAGCAACTGGCTGTTTGAGCTACATCTGGGAGCAAACCTACACTTGATTCTAAAACCATAAGAAGACCAATGAAAAGAACCAGCTGGAATTCATCCATGGAAGGCTGGAATTATTGTATGTGGTTTTATGATGCACTGTTTAGTATTAAGCACGCTAGCCTCAGGAAGGAAAAAAGGAGCGTGCAAGAGTGTTGTCAGCAGAGTCTGATACACTACCAGCACACATACTGGGATAGCAGCAAGCAGGCCTAATTCTCCAGCCCTGAAGTGAAAATAAACNAAAAAAAAAAAAGAGTTGAGCTAATATAGGGAAACACATGGCTAGATATGTGGTTAAGGGTATTTGTTGGATTAAGCCATTTTCCCCCGAGGCAATATTTCTGATGGCAATTAACATGGCTGGTGTTTTGGCAATGCTGCCTTTTCAAGCGAGTCTAATCAGGCCAGTGCTCAGTTCCTGGAGGAAAATGGATAACAGGTGCTAAGTCCAGCTGGGTTGGTTGAATTAACCTGGCTGGCAGAAGAAGACCATAGCCTAATGTTCACCGTAAGAGCAGTTGGGCTATGTGGCTCAGCTCAGAATGTAGTACCGGGAATCAAACCTGACACGGAAGGAAGTACGTAAGAAAGACAGCACTGAAGTTCTCTATGGATCTGTGCCTATGAGATTCAATCAGAAGTTAGGGGAATGAAAATAACAAGTAGCAAGAGAGTACAGTCGTATATAAGATTGATCATTTCAGAAAAAAAACAATACAGTTTTGGGGGAAAAAATGGACATTAACAATACAGTACACCACCTTCTTCAAATTTTATACCCATTTAGAGCCTCCTGTCATTTCATTTATATATCTGTTATATATTTCTCTTCTTAACCCTTTGAGTAAAAAATTAACACATCATATCCACCTCATTTCAGGAAAAAAACTTTAAACCTGTGCTTAAGTTTCACTGGCTACAAAGAGACATCCACAAATTTCCAATTAACCACCACTCCTGGCAAGGGGACTTGATTTTGTTGCTGTGCAATGTTCCCAGGTGCCGCCAAATCCTTGTTTTAACTCCCTGTGAGAGTAGCAGACCCTCATGTGTTGCCATGTCCAAGGAGCTGTAGTGGTGGAAGAGCTGTATGGGGTCAGCACGGTGCTCTTCCTGGGGTAATGAGGCCCACCCACCGTCTCTGCACTAACGCGGCTACACGGCACCTGGGGCTCGAGCTAACATCTCCATAGAGCAATGCACTATACATGCAAGCATTACGTTAGTGATGGACAAATAGCTTCTGGGAGGAGTTCTGTCACATGTGTGTAGCTGGTTAGTGATAGCCACACTGAATCCTTGGATTTCAGTAGTGCTAATGCAGCCAAGCAGGACTGAAAGAAGACTTATCTGTCCCATGTTTCTGTTATATCCCATGCTGCAAGGTTAATGCTGTTCTTCAGTGGATAGGCAGGATTTGCTCACCTCTGCCTTTAGTACATAGTTCAGTTTCTGTAAAGCAATTTTCTTTCTCAAAAGCTCTGGAGGTTGTCCACAGCTTCACAGTGTAGACACAGTGAGCCAATAGTGCTAATGTATTACATTCATTCTGTAGGTGCAATGTATGTGTCCTGTTGTGATTTCCAGAATTAAGCCAAACTGAGGACTTAGGGTCAGGTAGGAGATTTTTTTCTGAATCAAATTACCAAGGGTCATAAAGGGATTTCTTTTTCTCTTTAGTCTGACCACAGTCACTTTCTAAGATTGTCTGGCAATGTGGTACCCTCCTTTGATTTCTCCTGCTCCCTTCCTTCAGCACAGTATAGTTGTTACTTTAAGTCCTTCAATGCAGATGCTGAATTTGTTGCAGGCTGCTGCTAAGTGTTGTTTAGTGGTAGTATTTGGAGTAGAAACTCTGTGAACCCTGCAAAAGTAGATACCTATTTCATCACTGTGTATGATTTTACAGGTCTTGACACAGTAACCAGGTGGTGCCTCCAAGTCACACATTCATACATCTTTATATTTAACAGAATTATCTGTCAACCTGTCTTAGGCTGAAATATGTCTTCTGAAACAAGTTGCTTCACTTATGTCTTCTTGCAGGATCAGTAAATTAGAGGAATCGAGTTGTGTTTTGCTGAGCAAATCTTGAGACTTTTCAGTAGAATGTAAATAATTTGTTCTCAGTCCTTGGAGATTGCCACCAACTGAAACTACAGAATAGTTTTCTTTGTTGAAATAAAGTATCTGCCTGCCTCAGTTCATTCTGTTACTGGTGATGTAAAAGGGAAATAAATCTACATTCTCAACCCTGCTTATCAGTAGTGGCTTGGATGGTGTTATAAGCAGAACTGGTGATTCACATGGTACCAGCTCAGGGACCGCACAGTGAAAGAGTGCAGATAGTATAGAGCATTCCTGATGGCATGAAAGTGATGTGAAGACAACAGACACCTCTCAGAAGATGTAGCTCATTGAAAAACTGTCCCCCACCCCTTAACTACAAACAACACAGCATAGCATAGCATTAAGCAAGGAACTAAAAGTAGAAACTGACTTTTCCAGATCTTAAAAAAGTTTTCAATATGTCATGTACATAGAAACACATCATCTGAGACTTTTTGTTTTAACCCTGATCCCTCAAAGGCCAACCAAAGCTTTGATCGTCACTCTTTTTTCTAGAGTCTGTGCTACGTTGGTTGCAGTGATGACACACTCTTTTGTGTTGGACAATTTGTTTCAGCTTGTATATCTGAAGGAGGATGCGGGAAACTACAGGCCTGTCAGTTTGACTTTGATGCCGGGGAAGCTAATGGAGCAGATCATCCTGAGTACCATGACACAGTATGCACAGGACAACCAGATGATCTGTCCCAGTCAACATGGGTTTATGAAGGGCAGGTCCTGCTTGACTAACCTGATCTCCTTCTAGAGCATGGTCACCCGCTTAGTGGATGAGGGAAAAGCTGTGGATGTTGCCTATCTGGACTTTAGTAAAACCTTTGACACCGTTTCCCACACCATTCTCCTGGAGAAACTGGCTGCTCATGGCTTGGATGGGTATACACTTTGCTGAGTAAAAAACTGGCTGGAAGGCCGGGCCCAGAGAGTGGTCGTGAATGGAGTTAATTCCAGTTGGTGGCCAGTCATGAGTGGTGTCTCCCAGGGCTCAGTACTGGGGTCAGTCCTGTTTAATATCTTTATCAATGATCTGGATGAGGAGATCAAGTGCACCCTTAGTAAGTTTGCAGATGACACCAAGCTGGGTGGAAGTGTTGATCTGCCTGAGGGTAGGGAGGCCCTGCAGAGGGATTTAGACAAAGTAGATCAATGGGCAAAGGCAAACTGTATGAGTTTCAATAAGGCCAAATGCCGGGTCTTGCACTTTGGCCACAACAACCCCTGCCAAAGCTATAGGCTTGGGGAAGGGTGGCTGGAAAGCTGCTCAGCAGAGAGGAACCTGGGGTGTTGATTGACAGCTGACTGAACATGAGCCAACAGTGTGCCCAGGTGGCCAAGAAGGCCAACGGCATCCTGCCCTGTATCAGGAATAGTACAGCCAGTAGGACCAGGGAGGTGATTTTACCCCAGTACTCAGCACTGGTGAGGCTGCGTCTCGAGTACTGTGTTCAGATTTGGACCCCTCACTACAAGAAGGACATTGAGGCACTGGTGTCCAAAGAAGGGCAACGAAACTGGTGAGGGGTCCGGAGCACGTCTTATGAGGAGCGGTTGAGGGAACTGGGGTTGTTTAGCCTGGATAAAAGGAGGCTGAGGGGAGACCTTATCGCTCTCTACAACCATCTGAAAGGAGGTTGCAGAGAGGTGGGAGTCGACCTGGTCTGTCAAGTAACACGTGGCAGAACAAGAGGAAATGGCTTCAAGTTGTGCCAAGGGAAGTTTATATCGGATTTTAGGAAGAATTTCTTTACTGAAAGGGTCATCAGGTGTTGGAACGCATTACCCAGGGCAGTGGTGGAATCCCCATCCCTGGAGGTATTTAGGGGTCGTGTAGATATACTGCTCAGGAACACAGTTTAGTGGTGGGCTTGTCAGTGTTAGGTTAATGATTGGACTAGATGACCTTACAGGTCTTTTCCAATCTAGGACATTCTGTGACTCTCTGATTCTGTTTAGGGATAATTCAGGTAAAAACGGGTAGAAAATAAGATACCTGTCTTTCAATAGCTGTCTACCTACTAGTAATCTTAAAAAAAAAAAAAAAGCCACAAAGGCTTAAATCTTGGCTTGATTAATAAAGCATTTTGCAAGTGTCTATTTCTCCTGGCAGAATACCCAGAAACATTGGATATGGGTAGGAACTTGCCATACATTTTTTTATGAAAGGTGTAAAAATGATTCCTTCCCTGAAGTGCTCACAAATATCACAGCAAAACACATTGACAAGTTGGACAGGACAGTATTTATACTGGTGTGATAAAAATAAAGCTTATCAAGTGCTAAAAAGCCAGGTACACATTTCTTTGGGGAAGAGAATGTAAAGACAATATGAGTGGAAACAATCAATGAGGGCTTCTGTTCAGAATCAGCTCAAAAAGAAAGGGTACTGCAATGGCTTTTATTCTCTAAGCTGGGGAACTGCCAAAATAGTGTCCTCTTTTTCCCTAATGTTGTCAGCAACAACAACACAGACATTTTAAATTACTTCAAACCATTGTAAAAGCCCTATCAAGATGTCCAAAATAATTTTCGCCAAACAGCTTTCAGCTGCTCTTTTACAGTCATAACACTACTATACAGGTGAAAAGTTCTAAGTCCTCCTTGTGCTCCTGTGAGTCACGCAATGCTCCAAAGTGTTTATTTTTCTGAGAAAGTATTTCAGTTTGCCACTTGCAGTTAAGACACATTTACCACCAAATTGTTGATGCCAGAACTGAGTTTTCCAACAGCTAATGTTCCTAGCAATCTAATCATGAAATTAAAACTGTCACCAATACGATACAGTTTTTTGCTGTGCTAAATATTTCTTCATAGTGTTTTCTGTTAAAACATTGCAGAGCCACTAGGTCTTTTATTGAATTTTTTGAAAAATCACACTAAGCAAAGACAAAGACCTTAGTTTTAATCTTTAAAACTAGTAATTTCAGCCATTGAATTAAAAAATATTTTGAGGAATGCCAGGCTTTTTTAATAACAACCCACAACCTGCAGGTCAGAAACAGCTTTATATATTTGCTAGAAAATGTCCGTGCTGTCAAAAAGGAAACATTTGTATTGAATTTTAATGGCCATGAAAGCTAACAGTGGGATTTCTTTAAATGCAGCTGTCTAAAAATTCAGAGACTAGGCTAATGGACCCTTTTCTTTGTACTTCTGGGGGGCAAGTCACTCCTTTTACTGCACAATGCTGTTAGCTAGAAGTCGTGCCAAACGATTAGCAGTGGCCAGCCCTTAGACCACTGGTGTTAGGTGAGTGTCTCACTTTGCCTGTAGGACACGCACCCATCCATGTTCTAACGGCACAAAGTTGTACTGTTCGAGCAGTAAAACACACAATTAATATGTTTATAAGGGACTTAGTTGCTCCCACCTGGTTAATGTAAAGCCTTCAGTGTACTCATGAGCAAGGCAGAGGCTAAGCACCACAGAAAACACAGAGTATGGAAACGAGTTTTGCATATCAGATGATGTAAAGCGCCCATGGTGGCAAAGGCATTCACATAAATCATGAGATTTTCATTGCCTGCATGTCCTGAGGGTGGAGATATTCAGTCTCTGAGCAGTAAGACGTTAAAGGGGAAGATGCTGAAGGGTTCTGAAATCTCTGTTCTTTCTTTACCAGTGTTTTCCTGTTCCAGACAATCTTTTATCAGCTTCATTAGCCACAAAGCAATCCTTGCAACTACTGCTATTTCATTCTGTTTTTCTAAGTCAACAGGAGAAGAAACAAATAACATGAGTGAATGTATTTCTCCACTTACCCGATTTGGAAGTTTTCTAGGTCACATCTGCTCCCATCGGCTTCTACCATGTTCTGATACTAAACCATCTGGGAGGTATTGAGGAAGATATCCACAAAGGAATTCTTACAGAGGAATATCATAAAGTGGGTCACTCATTAAAGCTCTTCAGTTGAAAACTGAGCAGAAAGTGGCCTATATGATAGGAGAAGCATGGAATGTACTGGGATAAGTGGCACTGCATCAGACTGGGGACCTGAAGGTGAGAGTGTGCAGAAACTATAGCTTGGAGCCTCCTGCAAGTAATTACATTGACTCACAAGCGTGGGGGACATGGTTTCTAATTATTTCTTATATCTCATGGACTTTCAGTTCAAACTGTTGACTCAGCCTCCACTTTCCCTCTTCTGCAGATAAATTTTGGAAGTTTTTTTTCTTGCTACCTACAAGGTAGGTGGATATTCACAGCAAACTAACATTTAAATCTGTCTTCCTTGTCATAGCCAACACTGACAATTATGCAACAGCAAATGCCCTTTTTACGTTCAATAACAATGGTACTGTTTAATTCCTGGGACTTGCTCAGTATTTAGAATACAAGGCAACTCTCGGTATTGGTAAATATACATCTAAAAAGCCTGAAAATAAGGAAGAAAAGATATAAATATTGCCTTGCCAACTTGTTCCATGTTTTCAATAGGCATCAATCTGAAATTCCAATCTGAAATGTGTTATTGGGTATCAAGCAATAAAGCCAAGCCACATAAAATTTTGAATGTATTAGGACTTAAACTAAAATACTCTTTGCAGTCCAAATACTCTCACAGTAATCCTTATTTATCATGCTTCTTCAATAACAGAAAATGAAAGAAGAATGCCTTTATATTAAGGATCATATATATCAAGAGATTGTACCGTATTGTGATTTCTGTAACAACTTAGGAAAAGTGATGTCTATTTTGTTATTTTTTAAAAAGTTGCTGTGATATGGGGCTTGAGAAGGACGTAAAAGAAGGTGACTTTATTAACAGCAAAAGTTAGGTGTATATTATAAGGTGAGCGCACTGCCACCAAGTGGAAGTAAGAGCTGTGTCAGTTCACATCAGAGGTCTATCTTACTCTCTGTTTCAGACTGTGGCACCCACCAGTCAGCATGTTTTAAAAGCTAATCCAAGTTTCAGACAACTGCAAACAGACAATCCATAGGGGTATAGATACGGAATAACTGCAAACAGGCTATCCCTTGGGGTATAGATATGGGATATGGGGTGTCCCAATATTCTGTCAATAGGGAGCTTATTTGCTTATTCGTTACAGTACACATATATATTAAGTTGAGCAAGAAAAACTGCCTTTCTACATAATTAGTTTTAAAATCCTGCTCATTTCTTGGTCTTTATTTCTTGCAGCAGTGAGTTGCTCTGATTAGACACTAAACATGTTAAATAATAGTTTTCACCAATTTTGATCTGCTTCTTTTTTGAACTTCATTGATGCCCCCTTCTTGCGTTAGGAAAATTCTTACAACGTATAACATTCCAATTTGCATTATTTGCTGCGTAGATCAAAATTTAATTGCAGTTTTTAGCATACTGTCCGTTCACATCTTTAGAAGTGGTTTTTATGTTCATCTGTAGACTTTTGGGGTTTTAATCAAAATAATTTAGTATCATGGGTGTTACTGTACTGTGTTTTGCTACAGACCCTCTTTGTCACCTTGCACAAATGACCTACTCTACTAAATTCATCAATTCTGTCAGCATTCATCCTTCATAAACTGGGAATAAAATTTCCCTGTATCAGAATGAGTGATGCCAGGATAAAATTTCTAAGTAACAGTGAAATGTTGAGGTCCCTTTTATTAAGTAAGGATTTGGAAAATCACTTGAATAAAATGAATCAACTAATTAAGACAGGTATTCAGCAGATGGATAGATAGAGTACTCTCGTAGAGTTCAAAAATAATTTTCTTTATCAAACTCGTTAACTTCTTTCCCCATGAAGCCAGCACTGTAAAAATAGAGACTATTATCTAAATTAGTTTTTAAAAAATCATCAGAAAGTAACATTGATACGTTCAGAAGCGCAGTGCTATTTTCTTCCCTAAAACCAAAAGAACAATGTTTTTTTGGTACATACATACCACATCTCACTGAAATATTTTATATATGTCTAAACTGTGATGGTATGTTGACTCAGGCCTGCCTAGTGTTAATCCATCCATATATACAGGGCTCACTCCCTGCAGGTTGATGTACACATTTCATCTTAAAAGGAGGGTCACTCTACATATGCAGAGCATTAATCCCCTTTTTTTGCAGGATATGTTGATTCAGAGAACTGAATATACCAGCAACTGCAAATATTGGAGTAGATTACTTTTTTTTTTACTTTCCTAAATCTTGTAAACTGTAATTGCAAGGAAAGCACCTCTTTCTTCGTAGAAACAGCAGGGATTCCTCTGCTGGATAGAGTTCTGTGAGACTTTTTCTCCATTAACTCTGTGTATGGAGGGGAAATAACTGTAACATCACCTTAACCATCTGCATTAGAGAAAGTAGGGTGGTGGAAATTTCTCCAATATGGAACTAAAGGCATCAGAGCTGAATCATTCTCTTTGTATGCATAAGGAATATGGCTAAAAAGTTATTTCTATATGCATTTAGAAATGACTTTAAGGGATAGACACTAGATTTAATTTTTCTCTTGCTTTTTTCAGACATTCATTCTAACTAGAACTTCTATTGGAAAATTAGTTTACTGCTTAAACTAAATCAATTGGATGAATGTGAAAGGAATCCTGCTTCTACAGCATGTGAACCGCTTTTCCATCTAGTGCAGGTCAACCAATACTTAGGAATTTATCACAAGTCATACAATATTTTTCTCTGGTAGCCCTCCATTTTCAGCGGAACTATAGTCACTTGAGAGTTTCAGACTAAACAGGAAAATGTAAAAATGCAAGTCTCAAACACCACAGACTTCAAAAAAACTAGGATGGGTTATTTTCAGCTTGAGTTCTAACCTAAGTCTGTGTGATAGTCATTATTCCTAACAGTTTCAGATATTTGCAAAAATGGAACTGGAAGTGACCCCAGGAGATTCCAACCTTCTATGTCAGAACAGGAGCAGCTATGCTTACAACACTCTTGACGGAAGCTCTTATAAATAGACAATAAGGAATATTCCTTATGTTCCTCTTCACAGCCAGCCAGGTCTTCGCTGATCTTGCCATCAGAAATGTTTCATATTGCTTAAGCTAGATTAATAGCCATTATATCTTGTCCTATTTGACACCACAGCATTGTGAACAAATTCATTCTTTGCAGTTAACATTTTAAATACTTGAAAACCAGTATAATTTTTCTGCTTAATCTTACTTTGTCTAGACTAAACAGCCACAGTCCTTTCAGTTCCTTCTCAGATTTGGTGTTTGTTACAACTCAGCATATCATTGATGCTCTGTGCAGGACTCTCGGCTGACATACATCTGGACACAGAGCTCTAGCAGAGGTCAAACAGTGCTGGGCAGATCAGGCTTAGATTCTGTATTGAGTCTGTTTAATGCGTTTTGAGTCCTACCTCATTTCTTTGCTGTCTTGATAGCAACATGATTCTGTTAACTCATGGTCAGTCTGTTCTGGGACAGACTAGATTTGCAAGGATCCTTAGATCCTTTTCTTGAACATAATTTCCTTGATTTATTGTTTTCATTCCTGATATTGTCATTGATTTTTCCTAAGAGTAACATTTGGACCTTGTTTTCTGTGAACAGAATTACATTTCTTTTTTCCTATGACATTTTTCTGATTGTGGGGATATTCTGATCCCTAGTTCTGCAACATTCTCACATCTGTCTCAGATCAGGGTCAAGGGCAGATTTCATAAGAATTATTTCCATTCCATCTTCCACGTACTGGTGAAAACATCAATGACAGGTGTCTCTGGATCCCCCCTTACGGAGCTTTTCTTCTGCAGAGAGCTTAAGTACATTCTGTGGCCCCACAACCCCCAGTGTCTTGAAAGGAAAGACAAACAAGAGGTATATGTTTCAGCTCAAAACTGTTACATTTCTTACCATCAATCTGTCATGCACTTTTCCAGTCTAAAAATGCTGCCACTTAAACACAAAACGTGCATTCCGTATTGTTATCAAGCTCAGTATGCTTTTCCAGCTTGCACGTGCTTCTCACTTAATTGGGAATATTAGAGAAAAAAACAAGCTCTTTTTTTTTTTAGATTCCCACCTGTGAATTCTATTGTGTAGGCAGATTCTAAATATTCCCACAATTTTCAATTTTTAAATCCACTAGAAATGCGTCTCTACATTTTGTATAGCAATAATTTCAATAAACAGTTAGCAGCTTTTGGAATGTGTATATGTAAATACGTGAATGTAACCAAATTTCCACACAATGAGTTTTGTCTGAATGTACATAGATACATCACTCTAGTGGGGTTTAGGATATCAAACTTCAGTTTTAGTGGTAAATCTAACGCTTCCTTTATTGTAAGAATTTCACTTTATGCTAAATCTTAATTAGATTCTTTGTCATGAAAATTTAACAATCGGGAACTGCATAGCTTTCACATTGCTTTTGCATTCACCACCCTCCACACATATTTTAATTTTTAATTTTTTAGCAGGCAGTAACTATCCTATTAATATTACATTAAACATGTGCATTTTACAAGCTTTTAGAAACACATTGCTGTTCACTGCACTTAGGCAATGGACTCAAGGGGCACACGCAGAAAATGCGTCTTCAATAAGGTTTTGTAGTTCTCAACCACAACTCTGTTTTCAAGGAAACAGTGCTAGAACTCATTCAGGATTGCTAAAAAGCCTCATTTTGGCTCCTCTAAGGAAACAAGTCAAGTTTCTGGTTCACAGAAGAGATGCACATTTATGTTGTCTGGACTAGGTACATAACACTTTCAGAAAACAAACTCTTAGCCCTATAGAAAGCCAGAGAACAGCTCAAAGGGTTGCAACCCCCCCATAGCCATCAGCCACACTACTGAAAGAAGGCATAGGGAAAGAAAATTGGTTTTGCTCCAGTGAGGCTGATCCCATCTCAAACATTTGGCCAGCTCTCGTAGTGGCTGTGTTGGATCACTGCAGCCAGCTGAATGTGGTCAAGGAGAGTAACGGGCAGCACAGTATTTATGTGAACTGTTATCACACTCACGCCTTTATCAAAATGGTCAGACATGATGAGCATCTTAGCGCTAAACTCTGAATTTCTCTAGGTCACATAAGACTCACACACACACTGGAGCCCTAACCAGCCTTAAATATCACTTGCAGTGTTGCCAGCCACTGTTTAGTTTTCTAAGAACATTTGTGTCTACAAAAACTTGACTAAACAACAGAACGTTTAGCAAGTGATTTTTTCCCTTTTAAGCTTTATTCTTCTCTGTTTTCTTTCTGACCTCCTGATGCTATGGGCCCTTTTCCAACACACTGAAATAAATAGGGGGGCACATCTTGAGGTCAGCTATGAAAGCACTCCAAGTTTAAGCATCCCCTATTCTGCTCCAGCTAAACAAAGTGTCACTGAGCAAAAGAACCTGTAGATTTGGTGGCTGGAAGTGGTTTATCTTGAAGGCTGAATTCTTTAAATAATAGCTGGTCATAATAACCATTATATCTCAACAAAAGCTTCAATGCAGAGTTAAGTCTGCTGGTAGTTTAACTCATTTCTGGATGCAGACATCATTTGCTTTGACACTTTGTGATCAGTCACCGTGATAACTAGCCCAGATGATATAGCATCATCATCACAGAAAAATATGTATCTGAACCAAAACACAGGACACAGGCATTCCTTGCGGAATTAGCTGTCTAGAAACTGTGCAGGCAAAGTACATCTCAAATGATGGTACAAAGCCATAATGTAAACATGCAATTTCAGAAATTTCTAAAATCTAAATCATAGAATCATAGAATACCAGGTTGCAAGGGACCTCAAGGATCAGCTGGTCCAATCTTTCTTGGCAAAAGCACGGTCTAGACAAGATGGCCCACCACCCTGTCCAGCTGAAATTTAAAAGTGTCCAATGTTGATGAATCCACCACTTCCCTGGGGAGGATATTCCAACGGCTGATTGTTCTCATTGTGAAGGATTGTCCTCTTGTGTCCAATCAGAATGTCCTCAGGAGTAACTTGTACCCATCACCCCTTGTCTTCTCATGTGACTCCTTGTGAAAAGGGAGTCTCCATCTTCCTTGTAGCCACACTTTAAATACTGGAACATGGTGACAGGGTCTCCCCTAAGCCTTCTTTTCTCAAGGCAGAACAAACCCAGTTGTCTCAGACTTCCCTCATATGGCAGGCTTCCCAGTCTTTGATCATCTAGGTGGCCCTTCTCGGGACCCTCTCCAGCCTGTCCACATCTTTTTTTGTGTAGCGGGACTCAAAACTGAACACAGTATTCCAGGTGTGGCTTAACAAGGGCTGAGTAGAGTGGGGTAATGACTTCTTTGTCTCTGCTGGTGATGCCCTTGTTTATGCAACCCAGCATCCTGTTGGCTTTCTTTGCCACTGCAGCACACTGTTCACTTCTGTTGAGCATATTGTCCACCAGGACCCTGAGTTGCCTTTCCACAGAGCTGCTCCCCAACTGGGTAGATCCCAGCCTGTGCTGTACTCCTGGATTATGTTTTCCCAGGTGCAAGACCTGGCACTTGTCCTTGTTGAACCTCTTGTTAGCCCACTCTTCCAGCCTATCCAGGTCTTCCTACAGGTTGGCTCTCCCTTCCAAAATGTCCACTTCCCCGCTCAGTTTGGTATCATCAGCAAACTTCATCAGGGTACACTTGATCCCATCATCCAGATCACTTATGAAAATGTTAAACAACTTTGGGCCCAGCATTGATCCCTGGGGGACCCCATTTGTGACAGGTTGTCAGTTTGAAAAGGAATTATTTACCACCAACCATCTGGGTGCGGTCTGTCGGCCAGTTCCCCATCCACTGCATAGACCACTTGTCTAGACTGTAATGCATCAGTTACTTTAGGATGAGGCTGTGGGAAACCGTATCAAAAGCCTTGGAGAAATCCAGGTAGGTAATGTCCACTGCTTCCCCCTCATCAACCGAACAAGTTACTTTGTCATAGAAGGTGAATAGGTTTGTCAATCGCAGTTTGCCCTTGGTGAATCTGTGCTGGCTTTTGCCAGTCACATGCTTCTTTTGACTTGTGATAGCCCCCAGGAAGATTCATTCCATAACTTTCTCAGGGACTGAAGTAAGACTCATGGGCTTATAATTTCCTGGATCCTTCTGCGTAGATCCTCCTTGTGTCCATCTAAAGGCTAGGAGGACACAAGTTTTCACTGATAAACTCCTCTAGATATTCTATGCATACTTCTGGGTACACCTAGAACTTTCTGATCCCTTACACTACTGAGCAGGTAGCCCAAACCTCCGTACACCTGCCAGGATACTCAAGAAATTGCTAGGATTCATACTCATCTCACCTGCAGAACCCAATGTAATAGGTGTTGCCAGACCACAAATACTGAAGAGCAGCCTCTCAAAAAGGCTGGAAAAAGATGGGATTTCTCCTTCCCCTAATTTTATCAAGCATTCAGCGGTTATATCATTGCTACAAGTACAGAAGACAGGTTCCACTCCTGATTCCTAAATTTCCTTTTACTCAGGTGGACGCTCTTACTACTGCCAATGTTTTCTTCTATGCTGACTGTAATCCAGGTGTCCCATCTTGGCCGTGATTACTCACATCACTCAGCTGGAGAGCTGTGGTCCCCTGGTCATTTTGTCAGTTTTACCAGGAAGTCCTAAAAAAATGGAAACCATATCTCAGAAGTCACCTAGGAAATCGGTGATGAAATTCAAATGGGAGAGGAAGGAATTAAAGCCATATCTCACACAACTTGAGTGCGCTGTCTGTCAGTGAGGCCCTGGAAGGCCCTTTTACTAGCTCTTACTTTGGTTGCTGTAGCCAACTCTAGGAAAGTATTAAGGGCTGTGTTTGCTAAGTAAAGTCAAATCTCTTTCTGTGGCCTGATTCAGTTTCTAACTCTCGGAGGGAAACTGGACCTGGGAGACACATACCTCTTCCTCAGTTCTGACTGATAAACCTGAGCAGCTCAGTGTTCTGGTATTTTTAAAGCAGATTTAAGTTGCAAGTTCTCCCTATTGTTTACAAACATATGCATTCACAGCAGGACGACCAAGTCCTAGGTACTTGGACTTTCAAGGTCAGATTTTTGCTCACAGTTTCCACCTGTTTAGATAAGAATTATATATTCACACAACTGCAGAATTTCAAAGTTGTTAACCTAAGTGTTGAGAATTGCAGTGTTTGGTAATGCAATAAGCATTTTTTGTTGACTATCCCTTGGTGCTTTTCCATTCCATAAATGTTTTTTTATATATACGTAACAACTACGGATGGTTAGCTGTTTTCTGATTAAATTTATTTCATGGGAAAAATGTTACTGAGTCCAGCATGCTTTGTCATATATATCTTGGGTTTGGCAAAAGTTGATACAGGGCAAGGCAGTTTTCCCACATATTCCTGAACTGCTTCAGTAACCCAGCTTTTGACACAGATCTGCCAGAAAAACAATGCACTGGGTTAAAGGCGCAGTACTTCCAGTTTTCCCATTTCCAAGCCATCTTCTTGTAGCCACAGCTCCCCGTATAGCTGATGAGCTGTCTGTATTCAGGTTAGAAACCTGGAGATCTTGATGTCCCTTCTCTCACCTCATTACTCTGGTGCTTTTCAGACAGACTTCCATATAGATTTCTTCAAGGACAGGATCCAGAGGTTTCTGACTCCTTAGCTCAGGGCAAACCAGCCTGTCCAGTTTGTCCCAGGGTCAGGGTGCCAGAGTCCCAGCATCGATGGTATGGGTGCACTTAGCCATGCCAGAGGTCTCAGCTAACCATGGAGCCAGGCTTTAACTAGAGCCACAAACTGCATGATCCCAGGCTACTGCTTAGTGAGGTCACTCTTCTTGTCAAGTTTAACTCTACAAATAGCAGAAATGGGCAACTGACAAGAATCTCAATTTCAGCGAGCAGGCACACAGCAATAGTCACTTCTGAAACAGTGTATCAGCATTTTCTGGCATAAAATTTCCTCCAAATTTCTGGCTTCAAAGGAATTTAGGAAAGTCTTTGTCTAGGTTGTTTGTTTGTCCTGTCTATTCAGCTTAGACCAGAATAAATTGTACAATTAAAAACAACAGAAAATTTTGCCTCCTTCTAGCATGAGCTCCCTCAGCTTCATCTGAAGCCTGAACTCATACTGCTTCTCAAAACTATAAACAGGATTAACTGCTCAATTTGGATGCATTTTTAAGTGTATACAACACATTTTTTAGAGGCATTCTAAATGCCATGTTACTCAGGAGATGACAGTTACTGTTTTGCAGCATTTTAAGCAGATTTATATTAGAAAGTTGTGTCACTTCAAATCACAAGTGACAATGCAATTAAAACTATGGTTTTAAAATAACTTTTCCTCATATTCAAAGAAATAAAAAAACCCGATCCTTCCTACTTGAGAAAAATTATTTTCTGCACCTGTATGCTTATTATTTTAAAGTAATGAAAGTTATCAATTGCACCTTCTGGAGTAGTGAAAGCATTTTTCTACATATTGGTTGACTGTACTCACTTGAAAGAATATGAGGTGGTTGTATGTTCTGAAAACAACAAATCAGATCCAACATACGGAATGATATGTATGGGCTAAAGGAAAAAGAATACATTTAAATGTGCTATTATTTTCTTTTCTATTAAAAATATAATTAATCTTAAAATCAAGTTACATTCACTAAAAAGAAACAAAAATTAGAAGCTTTGTTGAAAGTCATAACCTTTCCTTTTCTCCTATCATCCTGTGGTAAAATAATCCATGTTTTGCTATTTTTGTTTCTCCAATTGCAAGCTAGGTTTTTTTAAAGTACAAACAAAACAGTAGATGGTATCAGTTCATAACTGTATTTTTGTAACGACAGAGATTAAAAACTCATTAGCAAGAAAATTTGCAATGTGGTCTACAGTGTCAAAAGTCCTGTTCATTTGGTGGCCAAGATGTGCAGCTCCCATCTGAAAAAAAACTGCAAATTTTCCTCCAGATACGCTTTTCAGTGGGAAAAGAAAAAAAAAAATACAACAAACTCTAAAACCTAACTAAAAATGATCCAGTTCTGTCATACTTTGTGATGAAAAACATAAATGATTGCAATACCATGACTGAATACTTGATCCTTAAAAAATGTATTTTATAATAGTAAAGTCAATGAATTCCAAGGGATTTTTTCAAAAAGTTAATGACCTGGGACTTTACAGCACAAGTATTAATTCAGGATGGTTTATTGGACATTCTTCCTTTCTGCATTGCAAGCAGAAATCGGCTTGCAATGCAACCACTCTTCTAAGGCTTCAGCAGACCAAAACAGAAGGTGGCTACCCATCCCTATAGCACAGGTAACCTAAGGGAAAGTCTTTCTGACTTGAGATTTTGTTGGAAGGATCAACAACTGTTGTAGTTAAACGTAATCTTCTCTATTCCTTTGACTTCGTAACTGATCTAATACTTCTACTAAATGGAGGTTTTCTGCTGAAATTTAGACAATTTGTCAGTACTTCTGGTGTTAGAACACTGGTGGACTGGAGCAATGTTTATGACACGGACGAGTCTAGACTCACTGTTTTTGCTGCTTCAACCTCTATCCAGTGTATTTACTTCTTTTTTTTCAGCTTTTATCCAATAGCTTACTTAAAAATACATTGAAGCAGGCACCATCATCTGCTCTGGCGTTAGTACTGGTCCCTAATACACTTGAGACCATAATCAGTCTTTTATAGAAAACCTATTGCTCACATTGTCCTATTCCTGTCCGAAGTCTGTAAAGCTTAAACACTAGGCAGTCTGGTTTGTTTAGCACTGTCTTGAACCTAAATGCCAGCACAATTGCAGACGAGCTTAATAGAACAATTTGCAAAGGAATTTAATGAAGAATAAACTAAGAGAATGGCACAAGTTTATAATTACATCTGGAGACAACAATAAAGATAAAAATTGAAAAAAAAACCCTTCTTTATGCAGTGTAAACTCTGTAGAATTGTTTTTATTTCTACAGGAATGCATATGTTTTACTGTTGCTGACAGGTGAGGTGCCTGAGGACTGGAGGATAGCCAATGTCACTCCAGTCTTCAAAAAGGGTAAGAAGGATGACCCGGGAAACTACAGGACGGTCAGCCTCACCTCCATCCCTGGAAAGATGATGGAACAGCTTGTGCTGGGTATCATCTCAAAGCACCTGGATGAAAAGAAGGTTATCAGAAGTAGTCAACATGGATTCACTAAGGGGAAGTCATGTCTGACTAATCTGATAGCATTCTATGATGAGGTCACTAGATGGGTGGATGAGGGGAGGGCAGTGGATGTTGTCTACCTTGACTTTGGCAAGGCTTTCGACACTGTCTCCCACATCATCCTCACTGGCAAGCTTAGGAAGTGTGGGATAGATGGATGGACAGTGGGGTGGATTGAGAACTGGCTAGCAGATAGAGCTCAGAGGGTTGTGGTTAGTGGTGCAGAGTCTAGTTGGAGGTCAGTAACAAGTGGTGTCCCTCAAGGGTCAGTACTGGGTCCAGTCCTGTTCAATATATTCATCGATGATCTGGACGAAGGGATAGAGTGTACCATCAGCAAGTTTGCTGATGACACTAAACTGGGAGGAGTGGCTGATACGCCAGAAGGCTGTGCTGCCTTACAGCGTGACCTGGATAGGCTGGAGAGTTGGGCAGAGAGGAACTTAATGAAATTCAACAAGGGTAAATGTAGGGTACTGCATCTGGGGAGGAATAACCCCATGCATCAGTACAGGTTGGGGGCCGACCTCCTGGAGAGCAGCTCTGTGGAAAGGGACCTGGGAGTCCTGGTGGACAACAGGATGACCATGAGCCAGCAATGTGCCCTGGCGGCCAAGAGGGCCAATGGCATCCTGGGGTGCATCAAAAGGAGTGTGGCCAGCAGGTCGAGGGAGGTCATCCTCCCCCTCTACTCTGCCCTGGTGAGGCCGCATCTGGAATACTGCGTCCAGTTCTGGGCTCCCCAGTTCAAGAAGGACAGGGATCTGCTGGAGAGGGTCCAGCAAAGGGCTACAAAGATGATTAGGGGATTGGAACATCTTTCATATGAGGAGAGGCTGAGGGATTTGGGTCTCTTTAGTCTGGAGAAAAGAAGATTGAGGGGGGATCTTGTTAATGCTTTCAAATACTTGAAGGGAGGATGCCAGGGGGATGGGAGCAGTCTTTTTTCAGTGGTGCCCATTGATAGGACGAGGGGTAATGGGCACAAGCTTGAACATAGGAAGTTCCATCTTAACATGAGGAGGAACTTCTTTACTTTGAGGGTGGTGGAGCACTGGAACAGGCTGCCCAGAGAGGTTGTGGAGTCTCCCACTCTGGAGACATTCAAAACCCGCCTGGATGCTGTCCTGTGCAACCTGTTGTAGGTGACCCTGCTCTGGTGGGGGGGTTGGACTAGATGATCTCCAGAGGTCCCTTCCAACCCTGACTATTCTGTGATTTTGTGATTCTGTGATTAGTATAGAATGACACAGTTATACTAATTTTATAAGTAAAGTAATTTATATACTACTTAAGGACTGAAAAGCAAAAAAAAAAGAGACAAAATATTCTTTTGTGATGATTTAGAGAATCAGTACATCTTTTTTTCTCATCAGCTTATGGGGAAGCATTAATACCATAAAATAATAAGCTTAAGGGGATAAATATAAGATTCATGATAGCTCCAAAATTGGTGGGCTCTCAGACTGCATGAAAGGAAATACAAAAACACACAGGAGAATTAGACATGGTATTTTCTGATACTTAGAGCTGTAGGGAGGTTTTGTTAACTAGGCGCTATTCAGATGAGTTACGCTGACAGTTGCTGATCAAAAGAATCAGGAACAAATCTTTTACGATGCTAAATGCCTGATGCTTGACAGAAGTACTGGACTAGATCTACACTTAAATAAATCATGTGAGAATCTGGTGTCATCTGAGGAAGAGGTGACTCCCCAGTATATTCCACCTCGGGCATTTCTGCAAACCAACAAAGCCATAGATAGTTACAAAAAAAAAATATTGTTACCATTCTGAAAAGCGAGCATGAGTGCTTAGTTCACTTGTATGTATCCTAAGAGGAATTCTGGAGCAGAATGTGAAATCAGCCTGATTTAAAAAAATCCGCTCAGACTGATCCGGTGTAATATCAACAAAGGTACCCCTAGCTGAAACAGCCAATCTATTTTCCTGTCACTGTCTCAGACTGCTGTTTTTTTCCCAGAGTTTTACTGTTCTGATGTTGCTTTGGGGATTTTTGTTCGCTTTATGTTTGAGGTGTGGCAAGTACTGAGACATGGTGCCCAAAAGTCATGCCAATTGAAATGGAAAGGATCTCAGTGTGTGTCCATTAAAAGATCTTTCAAGATTCAGGACTAGTGGGCATACACCAAAACACAAGTACTAATACTAGCTCCATCCAACAGCCTCAGTTACAAACAAATCAATCCCGTAGTGTGAAGAGGGTTGCTGTGCATTATAATGAACAGTTTCTTAGCAAGTGTAAAAACATGGACAAATAAGAAATGAGTAATCAGTATTTAGCCCAAACAGAAAAGTGGTACCATGATGAAAGAGTCGATACTAAATATCAGACCAGTGGTCACACGAAAAAAGCTGAAACATTTCGATGGGGAAAAATGTACCTCAAAAAGAACTGCATGTGTCTGTCTAGGAGATAGACAGTAGCTAAAACTGAATTTCAAATATTGAATTAATATTGTCAAAGCATAATCACCTGCCAACCTAAACTGGTCAGTCTCTGTCTGTCACTGGTTTTTGTAGGCTCATTCTGACCAATAGTGTTTCAAGCAGTGTTGGCATTTGGAGAGTCAATGATGTTATCTGAAAGGCAGCACAGATATAATCCATGAAATATCCTGCAGCCACAGCTCCCAGTTGTGTTAATTCTCTCCCTGCCAATGCCACCTGGTTTTCTTTCAAGGGGAAACAGACTCTAGGAGAGAGGCTCTAATACTTGAATCCTGTCACAGTGTTCATTCAGGAAATGTCCTCAGCCCCGCAGATCTGACACATCCGGTGGAGAGTGAACCTTATGAAACTGATCTGTACCATGGATGCAGATCTTTTGAGTGGTGGGCCATCACAAGTGTGATGCAGAGCTCACGAGACCTTTTTTTTTCTTTCTTAATCAGTGCAATGTTTGTTGTGGTTCAAGACTCTCAAAGTTGTATTATCCCAAGGCAGTTCAGGGAAATGTAGCCATGTTATTTCAGTATCACAGACAGAAATATCTCTGCTAACTGTGATGAAACTCTGCCCTCATGCTCGAAGCATTTTGTTTCCCTCTGTACCAAGCTTTATCTCAGGTCACGGGCTGTAATAGCTTTGCACCTTGTTAGTTTGTAGGAGAAACAATACAGACACTACCTGGATTTTGGATAGCTGGGCAGCACAGCAAGGACAGTTCAGGGGCCCAGTATGATTGGCAGCAGCTCCAGTTTCTCTGTAAACATTCCAGGGAGGAGGTACATGAAATGCTTTGTCAGACAGGAGCACATATTCTTCTCCTCTTTTCCCACTTGTCTGGCAAGTGTGAAGGACCCAGACTCATTTCTGTCCACTGCCTATGAGTACATATCTGCATGGTCTGTTGCTCAGTCAGTAGACGCAATAAGAATAACTTCAACATGTTAAAATTATAAAGTATGGAACTATGCTGGAAATGCAAAAGGAAGGATTGGCCCTGACAAGCCAGAAACAGAGATCAGAAAGCCACTTTCATCAGACCTTTTCTTGGGGGTTCATTGTACACTTCTTTCCTTTCTTTAGATAGCTTAAAGCTAAAAGTAGGGTAACTTACATGTTTGGTAACAGCAAGGTTTTCTCCTACTGACTTGTGCTATGACATTGGAAATTCTAGACTCAGTCTAAATTCCACTGAGCTGTCACCAACAGGTTCTCTGGAGGAGGTGACTGGTCACTGCTGAAGCCCACAGCAGAGTCAATAACAGCTGACAGCAAACCAGCATTTGCACTTGTGAGTGTGTATTGCTTTTCCCCATGACGTAAAATTCTGGGACAAAGTAAAACCTACAGCTCCTTGATATGAAGGTGGAGAGAACATATTCATATACAGACAACACAGAACCTGACTACAGAGCCTTTTATCACTTACTTTTCTCTTCCAGCATCTCTTAGTGCTTTGTTTCTTCGTTTCTGGCGCAGAAAACTTGTCTAGTTAGGCACAAATGAAAATCTCACTAATACTGCATACATGCCATGCAGTTTTATACAGATAGATTGCACTATATTTAATTCCAAAGCTTTTAAAACTGACTGCTATTCATTAGTGACTACAGATTGGTACGCGTCCCAGCTTGAACTGCTGAAAACTACCTGCTGGGTACTGAATTTTTTGCCGACCATCAGCATACAACTACCATTTGTCTTCTTATGCAGTGCATTCTCCTATAATCAATTTACGGGTGAAATACTGTATATACATATCCAAATTAATTCTTCCTCAAGATTGGTCTTCAGATTTCACCATATGATTGCCAAAAGCTGTTCTGCTCACTATCGTTTTCTACTTGCTAATTAATTAGAGAAAGTCACAAGAAATACCAGCTAAGTATTTTTGGGGGGCTTAATGAATGAGTCTATTAATTTAAGAAGATTTAGCAATTATGCATTCTCTTATATTGATTTCCACTAAATCCTATCTGGAAATTAAGGAGATTGATAATAAAACCTTTTATTCAGTACCACTACAATAGATCTAATGAATAAATTGGCTGCATGCACATCCTTAGAACTAGATTCATTTAGTAATAAATGGTGCAACACAAAGGAGCACATTATAATTAAAATTAAGGAGGGGGGAAAAGAAGCAGGTGTAGGCTGAACTCAGTAATATGCTAATCAAACACAATGCAGGAAGGAAGTCTTATGTGGCACAGATTTGTTTCCCTGGCTTCACAGAATTTCCTTTTCAAATTTCTTTTATTACTTTGTGTAGCCAGCTCCTGCTTGTTGGGTTTCTCAGTCTGTTGTTTCAGGATGAAAAGAATCCTATGTACACAGTGGCACACTGTGAGCTGAATCCTGCTTGGTTTAAAAACACACGAAATTAATTTTGAGAAAAGACTCTAGCTGCTGACCATAAATTTTTTCTGCTCCAGATTGTCTATTCCTATTCCAGAGCCCCAAACGAGGGGAATGATACCCAAATAATGCAGAATATGCATCATAGTCCTAGGAGAAAGGAGGCAATATATGAAAAAGTAACTGAAAGCAGGAAAGCTCAAACATTCAGCCTCCTTCATCTTCCAGAAAGAAAGCCATAATCCATCCGTGGAAGGCTCCTGTGAGAATTTAACTTCAAGTGGGGCAATCCAGTCCATTCAGGTCTTTGGGGAGTGGTCAGCACTAACTATCTCTCATAGCCCAATTGTAAATCATTCTTTTCATTGCTCTGTAAACTGTATTTCACCTCATACATCCAAGCAATCTTCGAGGATGGAGGGGAAACACTAAATCATCTTAGCTTTTCCTCTCCTCAGGTGCAGAAAACAATTTAGTTCATTCTTGAGTTGCTTCTGTGTTCAGTCAGCAGATCTTCCTCCTTTGAATTTCTCCTTCTTTTTGACTCCCAGTTTTTGACTGCCTGCTACCTCTTGACTGCACACAGAAGTGCAATTCAAATAGCTAGTAGAAAAGATACTAAGGACCTGATTTTAAAAACCATAGAAGTTAATCCATTTAAGACTCCCACTGATTTTAATAAACTTTTGATCAAGCGATGTGATTATTCAAATTAGCTTCTTAAATGTACTGTATAATGCATCCTAATTTGCTTTATTGTGTTACAATTCCTCTCTTCTTGTACAAGCGGAAAAAATACATGTACGTGAGATTCTAGCCTTTTTAGACTTAGATATCCAGAGACAAAACATTGTCAACATCAGAATCAGACATCAAACACCAGAAGTCCAGAAGAGTGAAGTATTGATTCCCAAATCATTCATTTCCATTATTGCTTTTACTTATTATTACATTATTATTAATAGAACATGCCATAAGAAACTATCTTGAAATAATTCATTTAACGATAATAATAAAGATTCCAGTAATACTAATTACATAAGGACCATGTCACAACAACTCATTATGGCCTGACAGTGCATATACAAGGGCCACTAAATGTTAATGTTTTGATCCTCAGTGGTCACTTTGTAAAGTAAGGAAGTGTGACTGCCATTGTAAAGATAGCAGAAAAAGAATAAGTCATTTTCTGGAGCACAGAGAATATCTGCGATAGAGCCAAGATGAGAACTCAGAGAATTTTATATTCATAGGCTTTCACCATATAGCCACCTAACTGTCTCTCTCATCAGTTGATAGCCTTTAACTTTTTCAGCCCTGTATCACGATCACACATGCAGCGTTGCACCTGACATAACTTACTTAATAAAAAAGTTGTAATCTACAAACATGTAAACAGATAACCTGCATCCTTAAATAAAATCTGAATTATGTGCATTAGCGTGAGATCTTAAAGCAGCAAATGATGTATGAGACGTGGAGACTGTAAAGACAAGCCCTTCTCTAGAAATCGCTCTTCTTGCCCCTTTCTTTACATCTTTGTTCCTTTCAGCCCCGTTGCCATAGAAGTAGAGGCATGGACAGAGATCCAAGGACAAGAGGAGTGGGGAAAGAAGCAGCACAGACAAAATGGAAACTGCTAAACGTGGCTGTTGAGAAAGCAAAGGGGTGGTGAAAAGCAGGCTATAGGATATGAAGGGCCGGGGTCCCTGTCCCAGGACATGGAGAAGACAGAGGGTCCATAAAATCAAGCTTTGAACAACAGTGTTACGTTCATGCCCAGACACACACACACGCACACACACGTATTATCCTCAGCCTCCCCCTCCCACAGCTGCAGCTTTCTCAGGGTGTGAGGAGGAGGGATAATTCTCTCTCTTACAGTGGCTGCAGTTATTTTAAAAGGCCTCTCCAGTACATTTACCCTTGCATTTGCATACACGTATACCAGGTACTGCTGCTCAGTCTTACGTTTTCTACAGATAAGACATGACTATACAGTAATTTTGGGGATAGTTATTTCGGTGTGATGAAGTCAGCATAATAAAGCTGAAAGTGAGAGAAAACTGCCAAACTTGCATCTCTGATACACCTGAAAGCAGTAATCTCAGAATAGAAATTTTAGTGTTCTGCTAAGTAGCTCAACAGCTAACGGGTTGGGTAATCTCTGCTCCCTCTGCTCCTCAGGTACCTCATCCAAGGGAAAATGCATATGCAGTTCTTGGAGCAGGGAACGAATCTGGCTTGCCTTCGGTGCCAGGGAATGCTCCATTAACAAGCTGCAGAATTAGGGTCCCTCATTCTATTTCTCAGGCTCCATAAATTCTGTGTCGCTTTCTGTGTAGAACTTGGCTTCAAGGGGGAGAAGGAAAGGTGGAGACTGGCTTTACTACAGGTTACAGAAAAACGTTGCAGTTAAGGCACTCTGCTCCTCAGACTGAGAATACATATGCCCCAATTTCTTGCTTAGAGTTTTGTTTATCAGGGCATGCATAATCCAATTCATGGTCCATTAGCCGGATCTAGCCCATAGCACTCTTGTGCCTGGATTTTTCATTGACAGATCTGAAGCGTAGCTGCTCAGCTAGTGAATTCTACCCACATGGCTGGATAATCTGTCTCCCTTAGTGAAGAAGCTCTGCGCTCGCTCAGAGACAGACCTACTGCCACACCATATCCAAGTCAGAGGAAACAGGCACCAGCAGACATATGTCTTCTCGTGAGTACCCACATACAGCCCTTAACTGCCGCTCCCTTGGGCTCCAAGCTAGCAGTGCAAAAAGCTGTTCTTCCACAACCCCTCGTCAGATGAGGGCTCCGTGCTGTGAATCCTGAGTAGGAGGAGGTGTTCAGGCTAGTTGCGTGTGCAGAGTGGGAGACTGAATCTCTGCTGAAGCACTTTGGCTCTGTGTACAGACAGCGGTGAGAGCTGGCACCTCTGAAACGAATTTCCTGGGAGGATTTGATACAGCACTTCGGTGTTGATAGAGCAGTGAGTCCTGCCTTGGTCTGTCACAGATAACTAAAACAGATTACAGCTGTGGAAAAGTCAATTCATTTAGGAATTGAGGAACTCTGGTTTATCATTAATAACTTAACAACTAATAAATAAGTAATCTTAAACAAGGTCTGATCAGAGGAAGGAATTTTTAACTTAGTTTCTTGGAAAGAACCTATCCAGAAACCAGGCACTCTACACAGCCAAATGTGCACTAGTTCAATTACAAAGGTGGTATTGTAACAGGTTTAACAATGAACATGAATCATCTTACACCCAGACACATTATTTTTCTCTTCTCCCAGGATGTCTGCTCTCCAAGAGTACTTATTTAAAAATAGGTTAGCAGAATATGCTGTTACAATCCTTAATGTCAATAGGATTTCAATATCTCATGGAAAATTATTACAAAAGCAATTTAAAGTTAATCCCTTGACAACAATTTTGCAAACACTAAATTATGAGTGATGAGGATGTCTGGCTGATACCACCCTGTTTCAGCAGCGATGCTGGACTGGACGACAGCACTAGCTGATGCTGTGCAGGAGGTCTTTTGTCTCTGAGCTGTGTGACTGAGTAGAAATATTGGATCAGCAGACAGGGCAGTGATGAGAACTAACATTCCATTTTAGAAATATTTTTACCTTTTCTTTCCACCAACATGGTAGATTAGAAATATGCCTTTTAGAAGCAATGACATTGATCTAAACATCAACCGTGCTCACCTTTAAGCTAATTTTTGATAGGAACTTCCACTGCTGAAGAAAGACTGCTGTCTTTTATTGGTTCATACACAAAGACTGTATTTCTTCCTTAATTTTACTAAAGATCCAGAAACACATGTGTAGTCCTTACTCTCCCAAGACTGCCAGTTACTTTTGGCTAAGCCAGTCTCCCTGGAAAATGTAGGTTTCAATCATCGTAGGTGAAGGAGGGCAATGCATCTGGGACTCTCACTTGACAGCTGGCTATGCACAACCTTCCTAAGTATATGAGTTATTGGAGTGTTGCAAAGAAAGGGAAGCAACAGCATGAAAAAGCCACTGCCAACTCATTTTTTTGTGGAATCTAATGCAGTGGGTATATGATTAATGTTTCAAAGTACGCAACTAGGATTGAATCTCTCTGGAGAACGCGCAGAAGAATTCAATGGGTTTTTTAATTCTGAGTGGGCTTAGCTATGAACCAAGCTGTGTCAGAGCTGCCTGCTCCTCTGTTCCTTTTCAGCACATCTTCTGTGTTTTTGGTGCTTCATCACAGCTCTGTGACTTGCATTCAGTATTTGAATATGCCAGAGAGTGTATTCAACCTACATGTGATTGTGAGAATGATTTCTAATACTGCTAATGCACAGCCTGGGGCAAGTTGCCTCAGCTGTTAGCCTTCAGTTTAGGTATTAGCAAAACAAGATAATAATATGCAATTAACTATCCCACAAGCATATTACATGGCTTACTTGGTTAATGTTTATAAGAAACACTTTGGAAATGAAAATGTTACGTGCACTAAGTATTATGCAGCATGGAAAAATGTTTGACTATTTAATTCAGATGGAATGCATGTAACACAATGAAACCATGAGCCTTGGCCAGCATGCAAGAGCCCCTTTGCCATCTTTCATTTGATATGCAAACACTGGATTAAGTTTCCTTAACTTTGGCCAAACCAGTACTCTCAGGAATCATACCGCGTCTCTCCCACAGCTGTAAAATGTTCTTCTTCTTGCACAAGAACATCAGGTGGGTGTTGGTAGTAAGATGCCAATACATGGAAATATTTTAGGTGTACTCTGGGAGTAACAGTCTGTTCAGTTTGTTAACCGCAGAAAACTGAGAAAGAAAAATGATGTATGGTACAGACTTGCAGGTAAAACCCTTGAGATGGTCATGGAGATCTTTATTTTGCCATCCATAATAATAAAAGGAACCTAAACTATAAGGTCCTCCGCAGCAGAAGCAGCATGCTTATCCCAGCCAATAAGCAGAGTTGAACTCCTGATGCATGCCATTAATCACACTAGATTATTGGTGACATAAATGCAAAAAGAGAGAGAGAGATTTTACAAACATACCATGTACAGACTTAGCTTGCTTATATCCCTGGCTTGCCTTTTTTTTTTTTTTGGGGGGGTGGGGGCATTAGGGGAGTGGGATGGTGTTATTTTTTCTTTTCATTTTTTTTTCTGCCCCTGATTTATGCTCTGGTCTGACAATATCAAATTTTAGCTGTACATGAATCCTTAACATTCCCAAGCTTTGCGAATGTGCATTCTTTTGTGCTTGTTGGCCCTTAAGCTCCATTCTGATAATGAAAGAAGCAGAGCAACATAGCATGAATGTAGATAGCAACCTGTCAGCAGCCCTGTATTATGCATTGACATAATCTATCAGAGTTTACATGGGGGTTAGAACATGGGATAGGATAAAAGGGAGAGAAAGAACAAAGAGAAGCCTGAAGGTGATAATAAAGAATGCAGGTATGACCCACTGCCTCCCTTGTTTTCTATTTGGTAAAAAGTACGCTTTGACTTAATTAAGATAAAATCATATTCTTTAGCATTTGGAGTCTTAACCTGCTTTTTTTTTTTTTTAAATGCACCATGAATATTAAATAGTAGATGACTTCACCTCCCTACAGTAATAGCGAAGCCATTTGTTTTGAACTCTTGATCCTGTTTGTTTGCTTTTTATTTCATGTGTGTGTTTTCTCTGTTGACATTATTCATGACGCTGTGAGATCTAATAGAGAGTTGGGATTCACCCTGAGTGGTGGTGTCTGATGTCCATTTGGAACAAATTCAAACAGCCCAAGCAGTCCAGGGAAAACTCCAGCTTCCCTTGTGATCACCACCTGCCAGGAAGCCAAGCCCAGCTGTGACACAGCATCACAGTCTGGCAGATCTCCATCACAGGAAAAGTAAGATTTTTCTCAGATTTAGTTAACTCCTTAAAGGTTCTGGCAATGCTAGAAAGCTGATATGCTGATTGGAACAGAGAAGGTCCAGTATGATCAGTGTCGGAGACCAGTGACACTGCTAACACAGTATTTCAAATTGCCTTTTGAAAAATCAGGTGGTTCAGTCAACTGAACAGAGTTACTTGGTTTGAAATACAGGGATGAAAAAGTCAAATTTTCACTAGACTTTTCAAAAGAGAGAATTCAAATACCATCCATAGCACCACTTTCAGCCTTCATTCAGCAGACTTTTAGGTACTTATTTAACTTAATGTCTGTACTTCAGTGCAAGTGCTTTGCTGGACCAAAGCCCTAGTGAGCATATACCGACTCTTAGAAGTTACCTGAAGGAATCGATCTTTTCTGACACTGAGGCAGATTTTAAATCATGGCTTACTTGCCCCTTCCCCCACCCAGCCCGAGGTGTACAATTGCACAGTCATTTATTTCCTGGCCAGAGTAACTACAGATCAGAAAGTTAAAATGTTCAATGGCTTAATGTGCTAGCTTCATTTCTACTAGATTCTTGCAGCAACAGTGGACAATGAAAGTGATAGGCTCGCTCTGATCCCTGATGAATGCTTGCTCACATAATTGCATTGGCTGCAAGCTTGGCAGAAAAAAGACAATGAGAGTTAGAACTAAGTGCAGGTACTGTAGGTCAGGGCTGATGTCTTCACGTGGCACTTGCTTACCTTTTCTTCCCGGGATCGCTAGGGATTTCTTACCTGCATAGTCCATGTTTTCTCTCTTGCTCATGGGCATGCTCAGACACTAACAGATAAAAACTTCCTTCAGCCATAGCTTTACTATGAATGCTTAGATGCCAGCTATTGTAGCTGAGCTAAGCTTGTCAGCTACTACAGTTGTCTTTATATTGACGTTTGCTTTAATGGTTATTTATGCTTTGAAGTCTGAAAAAATTAAGCCAATCACCTCAGTTATTTAGTCTGTGTCTTAAAATACACTGTTCCTGCCTCCTGCTCCTACTGCCTCAGTGAGAAAAAGGCAAGTATCTTGAATTTGCTTGAAATCTTATCAAAGAAATCTTAATTTAAGTGCAACAACCTCCTGTTTGAATATTACATATGTATGGCTGACTCCTAGGTATCTTGTAAGCTTCTGCAATTGGAAAAGCAAATGTTTAGCTACTATCTGTGTAATTGGCTTTTTCTTACACCTCTCATACCGTGAAGTGGAAAGGGTTAGACAGTCTTTTATCCAGATGTGACATAATCAGTGCCTTACAGAGACAACCTTCCACATGGACATTACCACCTCTTGACATGCAGCTAATTAGCTTCTAAAAAGAAGCTATTATAGTCTGCTGGATACGTACAAAGCAGCTTCAGAAACTACATAATAAATTCCCAGTAGACTCCTATTTGTTGCAGTAAATGATACACATTTCTCCTATGCTTAAAATTGTGTGCAGTATTTATACTAAGATCCTGAACATTTTATTTTCTCTTGAGGATGTGATAACTACATTGATGCTCTTGATTTAAAATAAACAAAGAGATTTTACTAGTCCAGTATGGACATGCAGGTTTAGATCTCTGTAGCTGGAACTTCACAATTGCTTTACTCCAACATCAGTGAGAGTTGCCCTTTACATGGACAAGCTTCCTCTTTCACCTAATCTGAGCCACATACTCCTGCCATGCATTTGCATCCACACTACATGCTAGGCTCGACCAAGACAATAATCAGGCTGAAAACCAGCCTGGGGAATGGACAGAGGCTGTGAAGCACAAATAGGGTGTTTATTTTCATATGGATTAGTTTCCTGAACTAGTCACACACTTCAGTCCAAAAGAAGTGAACAGCTGGAGATGGGACAGAGGGTAGGATTGGTTGCTTCATTCCGTTTAGGTTGTCTTAAAGTGATTATGAAATTGTTATCTTAACTAGATATTAAAAAGGACCCTTTTCTGTAGCTTATGATTTTCTTAGATACAAATCCAGCAAGGTATTTAAGTAAGCACCTAACTTTAAGTCTCGTGCTGAAGTTCATTGCTAAAGCAAGTTCCTAGTACTTTTGTTTCTTGGCTGACTTTCTGAAGAGCTTGATCAGAGTCAGGGGACCTATTCTTCTTTGTAACAGTTTCACTGAAAATTATTTAGCCGTTTTAAAGAAAATATTCATTGTTGCTAGGAAATATTGTTTGTGACCTTTTTATTAAGCAGCTACAGCACCTCAGGGAAGAAAAGAGAAGCATAAGCTTGGCAAGGAGTAAAACTCCAGGTCAGATTTGTGTTTTTATTAGCCCCGAAAGAATTGGATGTGATTTAACTGAGTTATACAATATATAAAGCACTTTGTACATGGGCCGTGGAGTACATTAGACGATAAAATTGGCTTCTTCTGCTGTTCCATTAGTGATGGCACCAGTGGATATACAAACTGAGACTGATACGTCTTGATGCACAAGGAAGAAGAAGGCACATTAAGGAGGATGGGGATCTCAAAAGTGCTTTCCTAGCATAATGTAAACTAGGATGAAGTTGTAATTCCCTTCTTTATCCTCAGTGAGAATACATGTGAGATCTTAACATGTTGTTGTAAGGAAGATATGCAGCTTCCCAAAGGACACTTGAGAGATCTTCAGAATCAGCATTTTATAAGATGCTTCGCTTTCTGTATGCAATAGATAAAGATTGCAAAGATGAACGCTGTGGGAGGTGGATAAACTAGACTAGGTCATGCCGGATTGATTGCACATATTTAATGATATGTAGAGCAGGGCTGTTATCCAGCCAGCAGATGAGACAGGACACATTGCTTCATGCATAAAGATTTTCTAAAACAACCCTTTGAAACCAACTGAGTAAGCAGCAGCGTGGCAGAAATGGAAACCCAACATGCCAGGTATGGCACTGCTAAGGTTGCCTGTCTAACCTTAACAGTAGCCACTTGTGTATATGCTTGCTGCAAGGAGGCCTTTGTTACATACTAACATGTAAGTTTTTCTCTCAAAAGGAGAGACATGTTACACATAAATCCCCAAAAGCTGTTGTCTATATATACCTCCTTAAAATCTCCCAGATTTTATGCCACTGTTAGTGCTCTGCTCTCTTCTTGATAAATCCTCTGCTTCTGTCTTGATCTTCACAAAGATCTTCTTCTCTTTTCCTTTCTTTTTTAATAAGAAATTTTTCCAAGTTTATATTTGTCTCCTCTATTAACATATATTATCCTATTTAGTGCACAGGCGCTAAATTTTGCCCTGTCTCCCTTCCACAAGAAAACTGCTCTCTCGAACCTACAAGCACAACTGCTCCTTAACCTAGTTCTGTCAGAATGATTTGATTTGTAAAACCCTCACAGAGGAGTGTTTTAGTACGTTTTAAAAACCAAATTCTTTTGACAGAATCAGGCTGGGGACAGCTACATGTGTAGTTATACCAGAAAATCTGAGTCGGGTGGTAACCTTCAGGGAAGCAGAAGAGAAAAGAGAGTGGCTGGTGATGAACCACCTACATTATCTCCATGCTTACATTATCCACATATCTATCGACAGCCCTGTCAACATCTGACCACATTGTAGATATTCTGATTTTCATACTTTTTGTCCAAAATGCCCGTCATTGATGACACACCTGCAACATACAATGCAATCATGCCATTGCACTCTCTGTCTATAACGGCATTCTTGCCTCTTCAGCTGCTTTTCCTTATTCCCTTATTCTCCTTGTTTCATTGCTGATTTGATTATTTTTTCATACGTTTCAATTCTTCTCTTCAAAATATACTGTCTTCATTGAATCTTTCCTCAAGTCCCTTTCTCAAAACAGTTTCTCCTCATCTTATTAAATATCCTCCTCCTTCTGCCTCATTTTATTTAAGCTGTGAACTCTTTAGGTCAATGAACATCACAAAAGTGTGTAAAATGCTGATTGTGTGCTGGTCTGCCAAATTATAATAACAGCAATAGTCAACAAAGTTCCAAAGTTTGAGCACAGGACAATATGTAATGTTGCAGAAAGTAAGCCAAAAAAAAAGAATAAAAAAAAAAAAAAAGAAAAAGAGTTTAAAGAAAGAAAGCCTGCAGCACTGAGCAATTTAGAAAGTACAGAACAGCCACAGTCACTGACATATGGAAAGGGCAAGGGCCTTCTTAGCAATTTCTTTGCCTCAGTCTTCACTGGGAAGGGCTCTAACCACACCGCCCAAGTTGCAGAAAGCAAAGGCAGGGAATGGAAGAATGAGGTACTGCCCACTGTAGGAAAAGACCAGGTTCAAGACCATCTAAGGAAACTGAAGGTGCACAGATTCATGGGACCTGATGAGATACATCCATGGGGCCAGAGGAAGATGGCAGATGAAGTTGCTAAACCACTATCCGTCATACTTGAGAAGTCACATCAGTCCAGTGAAGTTCCCACTTACTGGAAAAGGGGAAACATGAACCCCATTTTTTGAAAAGGGAAAAAAGGAAGATCTGGGGAGCTACAAGCTGGTCAGTCTCATCTCTGTACCTGGCAAGATCATGGAGCAGATCCTCCTGGAAACTATGCTAAGGCACATGGAAAATAAGGAGGTGATCGGTGACAGTAAACATGGCTTCACCAAGGGCAAGTCATGTCTGACAAATTTGGTGGTTTTCTACAACAGGGTTACAGGATAAGTGCATAAGGGAATAAGGGAAGAGCAACTGACATCATCTACCTGGACTTGTATAAAGCATTTAACACTGTCCCACCTGACATTCTTGTCTCTAAATTGGAGAGACATGGATTTGACACATGGACCACTCAGTGAATAAGGAATTGTCTGGATGGTCGCACTCAAAGAGTTGCAGTCAACAGCTTAATGTCTAAGTGGAGACCAGTGATGAGTGATGTTCCTCAGGGGCCGGTACTGGGAGCAGTACTATTTAACATCTTTGTTGGCGACATGGGCAGTGGGATTGAATGTACCTTCAACAAGTTTGCTGACAACACCAAGTTGTGTGGAGTGGTTGACACGCTGGAGGGAATGGATGCCATCCAGAGCGACCTGGTGTTGCATTAAAGGGTAAAGTAATTTGGCAGAAAACAAACCCCCTTGAGTTCCAGCCTTTCAGAGGGGATGGGGATGGTTAGGCTTAGATTATGAGTGATTCCAAATTTGGCGTTAGAAGTCTTGTTAGATTCAACACATATATTGAACTATCACAATTACAGATGCACTAATAACACCATGCACAATTTGATCTAGTGGCATTCCATGAACTAGCACGGCCACACTTAAGCAGTTCGGTCGCATTCACTATGATCTCTCACAGCTAGATTAATGAAAAGTGTAGTTTATTGAAGCAACAGCTGCACAAGTTCTTTTGGATTGCAGGTGATAATGTTACCATCTGCAAAGCACATGCAAATACAAATGATGTTAGTAATACAGCCTGGCTACAAACATGTTAAGTTATAAAGCAACTCTGTAGAGATTTCTAAGTTTCCTGGGGAAGCACTTGGTATAGCCAAGTATTTGAATCCTACCCACAAGTGTCCTTATCGGGGGCAAGAGAGGCTCAGACCATCAGCGGATCCCAGAATTCAGGGGTGGTCAGCGATGGTATTTCCCTGACCATGATGGTGTCTTCCCTGACATTCCCCCTCTCTTAAGCTGCTTTTATACTATTTTTTACCTTTCAGGTGGAGCTAGAAGGACTCTAGTCATACATGCTTTTGCTATGATTGGTGTAAAATTTTCTCGCTTCACTTTTAAAGGTATAAACTACAAAAAATTCAGAGCACAGGCTCCACGAGGAGTGGTCACACCTTGGAGGTGGGTGGCTTTGGGGATGGAGGTGTGTTTTGGTATTATAATGAGATTATAATGAGCAAAGTTCACCCAGAGGATAGCATTTTGTCAAAAAATGAACAATTGTTGGCTCAGGGTAGCAATTAGGCAGCTTATCAGTTCCATAAGACCTTCAAGGGTTCCATAAGACCTTCAAGTTCCCATTTTCTCACAGAGTTTTGCTGTAGCGTCTCCACTCCACTCCATCCCCCATGCTGTTTCTCTTACAGTTAGCATGCCGGACTCCCCTGATGTCACCAAGGTCTAAGGTTGCCTAGGGAACCTCTGTGAAATGTATCCCTGGCACATCAGCTGCATTCTGCCCTGAAAGTTTTGTCAATGTTCTACCTTTCTTTAAAATGTGAATATAAGTTTAATTTCTAAGTCACCTCCAGCAATTATTCCACACCTGGACAGACTTGAGAGGTGGGCCCATGTAAACCTCACAAAGGTCAACAAGACCAAGTGCAAGGTCCTGCACCTGGGTCAGGGCAATACCAAGAACAAATACAGGCTGGGCAGAGAATGGATTGAGAGCAGCCCTGCCAAGAAGAACTTGGGGGTGTTGGTTGATGAGAAGCTCAAAATGACCCAGCAACATGCACTTGCAGCCCAAAAAGACAATCGTATCCTGGGTTGCATCAAAAGAAGCATGGACAGCAGGTCAAGGGAGGTGATTCTGCCCCTCTACTCTGCTCTTGTGTGACCCCTCCTGGAGTACTGCATCCAGCCCTGGAATACTCAGCACAGGAAAGACATGCACCTGTTGGAGTAGGTCCAGAGGAGGGCCACAAAAATTATCAGAGGGCTGGAGCACATCTCCTGTGCTGACAGGCTGAGATAGTTGGGGTTATTCAGCCTGGAGAAGACAAGACTCCAGGGAGACCTTACAGCAGCCTTCCAGTACCTAAAGGAGGCCTACAGGAAAGCTGGGGAGGGACTTTTCACAACGACATGTAGTGATAGGATGAGGAGTGATGGCTTTAAACTGGAAGAGGGGAGATTTAGATTAGATATTAGGAAGAAATTCTTTACTGTGAGGGTGGTGAGATGCTGGAACATGTTACCCAAGGAAGTTGTGGATGCCTCATCCCTGGAGGTGTTTAAGACCAGGCTGGATGAGGCTTTGAGCAACCTGGTCTAGTGGGAAGTGTCCCTGCCCATGGCGGGGGTGGGGGTGTTGGAACCAGGTGATCTTTAAGGTCCCTTCCAACCCATACCATTCTATGATAAATTTCAGGTTAGTCTTGAGAAAATTCACACCAGGCGTGCCTGATGATTCAGACAGAAAAGTGTCTGCAGTTCAGGAAACTCCGAAAATGTTGTAATCACCCTGGAGCACACAGAGGAGAAAATTCCACCTTGTCTTAGTGACTGAGAACTGCTATATCTATGGAAATGAGTGAACTCTGTAACTGAAAACTGGTCTTACAAAATGAGTATATTACTAGTAAGGAACTGGTGAAGACTTTTCTGATGACTAAAAGGTCCAATCCCTCTCTAAGCAAAGTAATTTCTGGTGCTGTTTGACTTGAGTAGGAGCAAATTAATGCAAAATGTACTGTGGGATGTTTATCTCAATACACCACCCATGACAGACCTAGGTAGTAACCTAGAAAATGCCTTGAAGAAAAACACTGAGCAGGTGAAAAATGTAGATATGTATGAGAGAGACGGAAACGGAGAAGAACACTGAAATGCAGAAGATGGTAAATGAAGCACATTTTGTTTCTGCACACATGCTGTATAGAAAATAGCTGAAGCATTAAATATTTATTGAAATTATGCTTTAAAAGAGGAGAAAAAATCACTAGGAACATTACTGAAAGAAAATAAGTACAATAATGACATTTAAAATAAACAAATATTGGGGTATACTCTTAACTTGCACACAATTTCAATGATACTTAAATTTATATAAATAGAGTGCCAATCTGTCATTTTGGTTGAAATAGAAGTGGTATGACTCCATGCTGCAGTGATGGGGCTGTCATTTTGGTTCCCTCTCAGATGCAAATCCGAGCTCTATTTCTTCAGTCCTCCACCCTGCTTATGTACGGATACACAGCCATGTGCCAGGTGGCTTCCTAGGTGAAGAATCACAGGTTAGAGCCCCATCACTGCAGCATGGAGTGATACCACTTCTGTTTCATGGGGCAGTACTGAGTAGCTGACTTTCAGTCTTCATCTCTCACTCCTTGCTCCTTTTCTGCCCCACTGAGAAGCTCTTAAAAGCTTAAGCGATAAAGATCCTCTCTTTTTTCTCTCTTTTTTTTTTTTCTCCCCCCACCCCACCCCCGACAAGTGAAAGAAGAATAAAATCAAAGAATGTGATGGTTTTGGAAAAAAACAGCAAAAACTTTGGCAGTGAAGCTCAGCAAACAGTTGAACCATTGTCTTTGTAAGAGGATTTAGACAAAAGAGGCAAAAGAATGAGTGTTGACCTGGAAAATCAAGATGCATTAGGCATTTCAGTGCAACCTGGTGAGGTGGAAAGAGCTCTAGTGGTCAAGAGTTTAGTGACAAAAACAGAAGACTGAAGGATTTTAGTGAGCAAAAAGTTTTGCAGAGACAGCCGTGCTGTACAGAGAGATTATAAAAGAGAGAACGTGGCAGTCAAACCAATGAAAGCAGAATCTCTTCAAGGCTACCAGGGAAAACTGACTGGAAATAAATTTATCAGCGACATAGAAATTAACTGTTATATTCAGGGCTCAGGCTTATTAATAATGGGATAGTAATATTGCAAAATGGAATGTTATCACTAAAAACTGTAAATACATTTCTTGGGGTTTTTTAAATAAAACTAATACACTCTACTTGAAAATAATATATTTAATAAAATTACATCTTACAATATGAAGTTCTCCTTGCTGTTTTCCCTGCCACCAACCTGCAGGGACATCACACACAAACGGTTTGGTAGAACTGCTAGTGATGACTACACAGCATACACATTCCCAAACAGCAGGGGAGGGGAGCTCTCCAGTGAGGAGATGGAAGGAGATTTAGATGGTAGCTCCTCACAGTCACCAAATGAGGAACACACAGCAGCAGTGTCACAAGGAGAAATAATACTCTTTTCCAGGGGGACTTATTTGATCAAGATATTGCTGAGCATGAAGGCTATGATGAAAATAACTGAAGTGTCATGAACATTAAAAGCAGAACTTAATACTGGTTCAGGTGGAAGAATAAAATAGTGCCATATGTCCAAGTAGAAATAATGATGAAAATGAGTGTGTATATCTAACCACTCATATACCTGGGAGAGCATAGGTTATAGCTTAAAAAAAGACATAGAAAGGGTGTAGATGTCCAGCTGTCATTAAGGCACATAAGTCCAGCCTCAGTACGTGCTATCTAAGTAGTGTTATTTAAATGAGAGACCCTCACTTTGCAACACTGACATTCCTGAAGTACCCACAGGTGGTCTGTTCCTGTCCAGAAGCTCTAGCAGTTCTAATAGAGCTAAGCAATTTAGCACCAAGTAAAAGCCTATGGACAGTCTTATGAGGAACAAATGAGGGAACTGGAGCTGTTTAGCCTGGAGAAGAGGAGGCTGAGGGGAGACCTCATCGCTCTCTACAACTACCTGAAAGGAGGTTGTAGAGAGATGGGGACTGACCTCTTCTCCCTAGTGACAAGTGATAGGACGAGAGGAAATGGGTTCAAGTTAAGCCAGGTGAGGTTTAGGTTGGATATTAGGAAAATTTCTTTCACTGAAAGAGTTATTCAACATTGGAATAGGCTGCCCAGGGAGATGTTGGATTCACCATCCCTGGAGGTGTTTAAAAAAAGGGTAGACATGGTACTTGGGGATATGGTTTAGAAGTGGTTTTTGTCAGGTTAAGTTAATGGTTGGACACGATGATCTTAAAGGTCCCTTCCAACCTCAACAATTCTATGATTCTATGATTCTATAACCTGTTAGTATCTACAAACACAGTTTTGGAGTTGTGCTGATCTATTTCAGTCTTATTCAGTCATATGTGCTACTAAATATGCAAACAGGTCCAAAACCAGCTGTAAGAAAACTGGTTCTACTGAGTTCCCTCCTACTGTTGAGCCTTTCCCAGGAGCATGTCACCTGTCTTGGACTTCATGAGTAGTTCTATCACTGTACACAAAGCTTGGACCACAAAGTTTCCAGCCATATAAAAGCAGACATTCTCAGCCAAACCTCCATACTCATCTTCACCAGCCCTGGCAACAGAACCAGCCAGTATTCATTTCACAGCAAACATCTAGCTATCTCCTCCTTTCTACTTCTGGTCTCTTCCTACTCTCAATTTGTGAAAACACAGGTTCAAATCTTTGTGCACCGTGGTATGATTTCAACCTATATTTCTTGTCTTCTTTATGTTTGAAATATCAGCCTATACAGGAGTCTGAGATGTTACATATTCATTGTTTCTGTTGAAGCAGATAACAGAAATTAATTGCAGCTATTTAAAGCATTGTAAGATCCCCCATGGGCCTTCTCAGGGTTAAATATCTCCAGGTCTCTGAGCCTCTCCTTGTTATGTCAGATGCTCTGAGTCTTTAATCATCTTCATGGCCCTTTGCTGGACTTGTTCTACTATGTTCATCCCCCTCTTGCACTGGGGGGCCAAGAGCTGGGCACAGCATTCCAGGTGTGTCTCACCAGTGTCAAGCAGAGGAAAAGAATCACCTCTCTCAATCTGCAAGCAATGATCTTCCTAATGCAGCCAAGGGTCCTGCTCACCTTTTTTGCTTCAAGGGCATGTCACTGGCTCATGTTTAACTTGTCCACTAGGACCCTCAGGTCATTTTCTGCAAGGCTGCTTTCCAGACAGCTGGCCCCCAGCCTGCACTGGTGCATAGGGTTTTACTACCTCAGGTGCAGGACTTATCATTTCTCTTCATTGAACTTCATGATATTCCTGTTGACCCATTTCTCCACCCTCTTGAGGGAATCATCTGAATGGCAGCACAACCCTCTGACACATCAGCCACTCCTCCCACTTCTGTATTTCCAGAAAACTTTATGAGAGTGGACTCTCCCCTGTCATCCAGGTCATTAATGAAGATGTTAAACAGTATAGGACCTAGTACTGACACCTTGGGTACAGCACTACTAATTGCCTTCCAGTTACTTGTGGTAACTACTAACTTTCAGCTGCTGGACTTCATGCTACTGGTCACAACCGGTTCAGTCCAGTTTTCAGTCAATCTCACTGTCTGTCCACTTATCTAACAGTTTTTCTATGAGGATTTTATGGGACACTGCAATAAAATCCTTCCAAAGTTGAGGTAAATAACATCAGCTGCTCTTTCATCATTCACTAAGCCATTCATCTCATCACAGAGAGCAATACAGTTTGTTAAACATAATTTCCACTACATAAACCTATGCTGACTCCTCCCAATCACCTTATTGCCCTTCATATGTTTGGAAATGGTTTCCAGGATTATTTGGTCCATCACTTTCGAAGGGATTGAGGGTGACCAGTCTATAGTTCTCTAGAACCTCAGTTTTGACCTTCTTGAAAACAGAAGTTTCAAAGTTAACTGAGTGGCCTTGCAATGACATCAGCCAGCTCCCTCAGCCTCATGCATCATAAGATCAGTTCTTCCTTGTTTTGTAAGAGTGAAGTCAAGCAAAGCATCTGCACTTGTCAGCTCCTTGCTCAACTGTGTTGTGTTGTCATCAGTGTAGTCCAGAAATCTCCTGGATCGCTTGTGCCCTTCTGTGTTGTCCCTCCAGAGATATCAGTGTGCTAAAAGACACCCGTAATAACCAGGGCCAGCAAATACAAGGCTTTTTCAAGTTAACTGAAAACTTCATCAACTTCATTTTCTTTATCAGGCAGCCTGTAAGAGACATCACGACATCACTCATGTTGGTCTGCCTGATAATCCTGACACATAAACTCTCTACTGGTTCATCATCCATTCCCAGGCAGAGGTCCTAACATTCATTTGCGTATAAAATTAAAAGCTCCTTAGTTGCTTAATTTCAAATCCATCTGATCAAATCAGTTCTGCTTTTTTTTTTTCTTTTCTTTTTCTTTTCCCCCCTCTATGGATACCTTTGATAGAAATCATATCAAAGCCAGCATATGTTCATGTATAACGGAAAACCATACATGTTTTCTTTTTATGTATGTATCTATCACACTGTATTGAGAGTATGGAAGAGAGATGGAATAAGAGAGTTAAATGGTTTCTTTTATGGCAAAAAAAAAAGTTATGCAAGAATAAATTCACACTGGGAATTTACCTCCTGGAGAGTCTAACTGTTTATAGCATTGTAGAACAGAAGGATAACTCACACAAATTTACTCCATTTTAGCTGCACGTACACCTACAGCTATGATAATTTCCTATTGTGCTTTTAAAAACCTGCTAAACTTTTTCTCCTTCACAAAGTTTAGAGGGAAAAATGTGAAGTCTGGGTGAAATTTAACAGATTAAAGCTCCAGATAGATCTGCATTACTCTAAGCGTGAAAGACATCTTTGATTAATGGTTTCCTGTATCTCATCTAGCATTACAAATCTTGAGTAAATATACCACTAGGACATTAATGTGTGGGATGAGTGTGTATAGAATAGGCTGCATATTCAGGAAACACTGCAGAATTTCCATGGGCCATGGAGCAGAAATCTAATGATCTTCTTCCTTTCATCAGGCACACTTTGTAAATGAAGTTGGCACAGAAATACATGCAGTACTTCAAAATAATTTACCTCTGCTGCAGGACCCTTAATGCATTGACAGCACTGCTGTTTCTTGTAATGGCTTTAAAAGTACCCTTTTTCTTTTTAAAGCCTTCTTTTTTTTTTTTTTTGGCATGCGATATTTTAGTTATTGGGTAAATCCATTATGGTCTCACAGCGCAGTCCTTAGAGCATCACAAAGGATATGCATAATGGCACAACTTGAGCCACAGCAAAGTGCTTACATAAAAATTGTTTAACCTAAATTACTTCAGTGTTCATATTTCTTTATCTGCTTTACACTTGGGGTATTATAGCTTTCATTTTCAATCACATCTTGAATTAGAATTAGATTTGGGGATCAGAGGCAAAGATACTTCATATTTAAATTAAACCATCCAACTGTAATTGTTGAAACAATCAGCCACAAAAAGCAAAACATAAAACAGAAACATGAATTCACTGTGCAGGAATCAAAATGCAAGGCAAAAGATGATTGGAAGGGACTTCAGAAAATGAAGAAACAGATAATATAAGCCTTAAAGCATATTCACGAGGAATTTAGCATCACATTGTGCATATGATATAGGAATTGTAGGTGCCACTTCACACAGAGTGTGAAAATCCAGTTCTCAGATATACTGGGTAAATAAACATTCAAATACAGAGTTTGGATGAAAGTCAGCAAAAAACATGAAACCTAGTCCAGAAGTTCAAAAGAGGAGTCTCTGATCTGGGCTACCTCTGCTTATAAATATTCAGCTGTAAATATATATTAACTTCATTTTTATATACAGAAGCAGAAATCAATTTTTAACTGACTAGTCCAAGTACACATAATATAACACACCCACCACATCAGTGTTTTCTTAGCACTCAGTAGTTGGGACTTCACATGGCATTACAAGATTTTATTTAAGAAATAAAATCAGGCCTTCAGTGATACTTTCTGTGTTACATATTATCACTACGGAGTTCAGGATGGGATAATGCATAATTCCAGCCCTAAACTTCTCATAGCTTCAGGTTTCTGTGGGAATCCTTCAGGTTCTTTTATATGATGGTGATGAAGGCCATCTCTTATGTTATTCAGTGTTTATTCCTCAGAACTGTTGACTGGAATGTCTAGAGGTGTCCTATCAGAGACATAGGCATATCTGACCTATTAGGGTTTCACTCATGCTACCATATATATTTATTTTTCAGAGTTATGGTTATAAAATGTCACCTTGCAATAGTCCTTTCATGAATGGCTTTCCATATTAGGTGATCTCCTCTTGCAGAGGTGATCTGCACAGATTGCTTTCTTGGGTGACTTAAATGAAATTTTCCCCTCAGAATAAAACTTGATCCCTTGAAATGTGAGCCACCAGCTAATTTACACTCAGGGCAGTAGAACAACAGGCACTGGACAATCCTCAGTGCTGTCACGCTTTTTGCTGTCTTTAGAAGAGAGTGGTTTATGCCATCAGATTGACCTGTTGGAGAGGAAGTGTGGGCTGTCCACCCCAGGCTCCTCTCACAGCACCCACTCTCTGCCAAACAGTAGTCCTATGATGCCTTTTTAATTGGCTTCTAGACTTGCTGCTGCATCAAAAGAAGGGTGATTTCGCTAATTAACTGTCTCGCTTTCCTCTTCTTCTCTAGAAGAAAATGAAAATGACTCATTGCTAGTGTAGTTAACCTGAAAGAGACCAAACCAAAACTGGTTGGAGACAGCTGGGGAACAAACTTTGCTGAGAGGACACAGAAAGGTCTGCAATAATCCCTGTTTTTTGATTAATAAAGCCCACTTTGTTTTGTCACCTTATACGTTCTGGCTGTAATTACTCTACAGAACTCTTTCTCAGTCTGTCTCATACCATAATCATACTCCGCTAGCACGCTCTTTAGGCTTGCCACAAACCAGGAGTCCCCCCTCTTAAAAGAATCCCAAAGAAAATTAAGCATGAAAATTTAATATTTTTTTTCTCTATCTCAGAAGTAATAATGCTGAGACGTAGATTTTTTTCTTTTCCTGTATACTCTCTGGCTTTGTGCAGTATTGAAGTCAACTGAATTATTTCTTATGTGCAGAGTTTGTTGTGAGGAAGGCAGGACTTTATGTTCTCTGAGGCTCATAAATTTAAGACTAGCCTCTGATAATACAGTACCTCAACATCTGCATGTGCAATCCAAGGTGTTGTACCTATGGCACACCAAAACTAGATTATCTGTAAGAAAAGATTATGTTTGTTAACAGTGGTAAAATATTACTTTTGATACTTCATTTAGGTACAGTTGATTTATCTTTCATACCGCAAATAAAATGCATCTAAAATACAGTCAGCTTATGTCAAAACAAGCAATCAGCTAAAGCAGAGGACACATCTCATTTAAAGAAATATAGTGAACCTGTGGCCAACATGCTTTACCTTTGCATACCTGCTTGAAATTTGGGAGTATGTATTCACTGTAATACTGACCATTTCCACTGAAAGCATAATATTACTATAGTCACGAATAGCCAATTGATGTGTCTAACGTGAGCTCAAAGTGCTTTAGGAAATGAGATAATGCCAATCATCAGTTCTGGGGAAAAAGGGAAACAAGAATCTTTCTGTAGTCCTGGAGTCTAGACTTGATGAAAATGAAATGAGCTACAGAGGTACCAGTGACCCCCTCCAGAACAACTTGAGCTGTTCTGCTGAAGTCTAATATTTGATTCACTGGCACTTTTCCAAAGTCAAAATAAAGCAAAATAATTCCCCAAGTTAAATTCAATAGGCACTTCAAAATTAATGACCATAAAGTTCTGAAATGAAAATAATGCTATTGTGTCCTCAGTGATACACTTTGTTCTGAGAAACTGATTGGATCACTCACTGTGACAGATTTGTTTTCTCACAGGACAGAATTGAGCAAAAGCTTTAATTTCCTGGATCCCTAAACAAGATCTTTTCCTGCATAGGCATCAGAAACAATTCCATTTTTAAAAAAATTTAACCAAGACCTTAATGAAGAAAACTTCACTGAATCGACAGTCTTGTAAAACCAAGAAGTCCAATTTGTTTGTGTCTCTTATTATACGTCAAACTTTATGAGGAAGACTTCACTTCTGACATACCAGCAACTTGGAATATAATTCATTGCTTTAATATTCAGATAAACGTTAGCAAGATTTTATGATTTTGATCATATCCAAGGCGGGATCATGGGCTACATTCTAAAGGCAGATTACATTTTTTGGAATATTAAAAAGTAAATCCAGGATATGTTCTCTGTGATGGTCCCCTCCACTCAACTGTACCCTCTTTTTTAGCATAAGAAAACAGTCCCAGTCACTGAATATGTCCTATGGGTATGAACCTGTAACACCGAGATCTGTCAATTCCTATTGATTCAGGGCTGCATCAAAAAAACAATTCAAATACATGACAGTATTTTAATTCCCAGCAATGGACTTAGGATCAGACCCTTATGTGAGAGCTGAGCATAGTCAGCACCTCACAGAACTAAGGTTTGCACAAATAAAAAATTGAGCTTATTAATGGAAAACCAAAAGGCTTTCATTGTGAATGCTTTATGTAATATATTTACCAGAACAAAGCCACATTATGTGTGTCTGAAATGATTACTTGCTACTGGTCAAAAATGAGTATATATGCAATAAGCATATAGCAAAATATAATAGTCATTGGAATGAACAATTTATATGACTGATTTTATTAAGTGACATCTAAGGTACTTTCATCATAGAAATCTAGGGATTCTTGTAGGAGTAAGCTTTTCTTTGCTTATAGATTGCCAGAGAAGAACTATATGAAAGGGAAATAGGGATAACAAATGCATCCTTTGGACTACTCAAAAATGGTGTATTATCATTTTGATCTATTTTTATACATGTATTCCCATTTTATCTATTTATTTAAAAAATTTTAGAAAAATATTTTTAATTATTTGGGAAGATACATCACGCATCTTTGAAACATGTTTTCCATTATTTTTAATTTTCAGATTTTATTATCCATTCATACATTCAACATGATGGTAGAACTAGAAAAAGTCCAAATTTACAATGAAAACCATGTCAAGTATGAATACATAACAATCAGAAAATCATAAAATCTGTATTGAATTATAACTCTTAGAAAATGGTTAATACGGTAATGTTTCTATTTCCATTCATTCTGAAGTAAACATAATGAAGCATCAGATATTGATCTTTCCTGGTGATTTTGAGTGATTTCCTAGATACTATGAATTCTTTTCAACATCATAAAATATCCTAAAAGTTGGGGGGGTGGGGGGCGGGTGTTGTGTCATTCCAGTACAACTACTTTAAATCTAGCAGGGTTTTAACTCCAAAATGTCTGTTTTGAAAGTGACTTTCTGTATCATTTATCCTTGTGTTTGGCAAGTATCCATTTTTTTCCAGCTTCCCATGCTTTGGCAAAATAATTCATTCCTGTTCTGATGGAATCTTATTAAAATACTAGAAAATTGTTCTGCTATCTGGCTATGGTAAGTGTTATTTTGAATTTTAGTATCTCACATACTGCTTTTCTTTTTCCTTTTTTGTAAAATGGAAATTATTTCTTTTAGCCCAGCTGTTGGGCTGAAGAATTCCTATTCTGTAACACAGCTTACTTTACAATCACCCTTCACTCACCACTCCATGGCCTTCAAACCCAAGACTATAGCTGACAAAGGTAAGCAAGAAGGTCACTCTCACAAATATTCTATCTTCTTCCTGGTTCCCACAATATGGAAGGAAAGAAGGAACAAATGGAAGGAAGAAAAGAAAGGAAGGAAGCAGGCAACTCAAAGAAACTAGCAAATGCCAAGGTCAGCTCAGACCAGTGAGGTCAACCTCCAGCTTTCCTAACTCCTGTGTCAGATGGCTCATATGGTCTTATATTATTTAGCCTAAATTAAACATTTCATAATAAAATTATAAACATTTTAAAATCTGAAACTTCTAGGGTATTTGTGGTCATCATTTTTGAAATAACTCATTGCGCTTTGGTTGAGAACAAGATGCCCAGTTCTTTTGACAATCTGGTCCCGGTTACAAACATAGAGCTTTGCAAGATTTAATCATGAAAGACTGAGCTCTGAATTCTTATTAGCCTCATAGGAAATTATGTTAACTCTAACATCCTAAGTCTATGAACAACCTTTGAATAAAAGATGAGCGGATTATTTTGAGAAACTAACAACCAGGTTTATTTCTGATGCGGTGGCTTAGGAAAGAGCTTGGCTTTCTTTGCAAGTGTGCTAAATATGCTGATACATTGCAATTTTTTTGTTTTAATTCAATTTGGATTTTACCAAGGCTGATATGGTTTTAGAAATTGTGGCAAAGTGCCATCAACATCCAGAAACACATGGATGATTTAGAGAAGCACAGACACACGGCTGAAAGAATCCAAAGGGACCATGACCTTGCACGGTTGTTTCCCACTGAGGTAATTGTGTTTCCTGACAATAACACGTGTCTCCGTGGCTCCACAAACTCACCGGCCTCTGTACCACTGCATTAATTTCGAAGCTTAAGGGCCCAGTCCCATTTGCCATGTACCACAGGGCAGAAAGCCTAAACTAGCTGGTGCATTAGCACAGTCCGGTGAATCCTTGTGCACAGGTAGGAGCTCAGGGCTTCTGAGTGACATACCCAGGATACCGTGCCTCCACGCCCGTGCCGTTTAGTTATTGGCATGGCTACGTTGCTTTCAGTTCTGGAGCTTACATGATCAGTGCAAGCTAGGTATTGTCTATACTGAATTCTAACATCAATGACACATGTCAGTTTGAACCATTTTGGAGATGCTGCCTAAATAACAAATGATTTTAAAAACATTGAAAAAATAGCCAAGCTATGCTACCTATTTAAAGACATATGAAACATCTACACTTTAGATGTCTGCATAATAGATATCAATCCACATTCAGTGTGAAGTCTAGTCACATCTAGTTGCTTTTCTAAATGTGCACACGGATTACCATTTCCATTTGTGAACTGCTGTTGGCAAGGTGACCTTGGTCAATTATATGACACAGCAATGTAGCACTGCATCAGCTCACAGAATTTAGTCTAGTCTGGTAGTTCCTTTCCTCCATCTCAAACCATTAAGCCTTCTTTTCCTCTTCTTTATTTCTATGTCTCATCACAATAAATATAAGGGGAAACTGAATGAATACGCAATTGTAGGTAATGAGCTGGGACAGTTGTTTCTTTAATCTAAGCTTTGATGTTAAAAAACACTGTAGCAAATTCTATCAGTTTTCACAGTTAACCTTCACAAACTATTGTGTTGTTTGGCCATTCAGAGATGATTTCAGTATTAAATACGGGTGCAGTAAACACTAAAGGAACTAAATGACTTTACTGCAGTTATAAACCAAAACATACAGAGAGATAGATTCTGACTATTGCAGCTCTTTAGGAAAAAAAGGAATCTTGAAATGTTTTGCCTCATGTACTGTTAAATAGTCTTGAAGGTTTCTAATGAATAGGTGGTCATACACCTGTTGGAAATTAGTTGGAAAAAGAATTCAACATGAATCTAATACAGGAGTTTATTGGAGGACTTATCAGACACTCTAATCAGGCAAAGAAGCATCTCTTTGGCTTTCAAGTGCAGCAGTGTTTGACTAATTGTGTAAAGCTGATTCTCCTAAATAGGCTGACTCAGAGTACCTCTGTTGAGGCATTCAAACAATTCAAATATGGAACTTAATGTAATTAATTAATTTTTCCTACATACAAGTATTTTTATAGAAGTAGATAGATTTACTTCGACATCACTGGCAAATAGTAAGACAGCTTTTTTTCTATCATTATTTTAAAAGGGGAAATACTCTGGTAAAATATGTCCAATACAGGAGATAACAAATTTTCACTGAAAAACAAGGATGGACTTTAGAGAAGCATAGTTCTAAGCAATCTGTGGCAATAGGAGAGCCATTAAAGTTTTAATAATTTGTTTCAATAAACACCTAATAAGCTGAAAACAGAAGAATGTGTTGTACTGTTTTTTTTCTAGTGTATGTGGATGTCCTATCTTTTTACATACATCACATTTAAAATAAAATATGAATAGTTTCTATAAACTATTATTGAATTGGTGAATAAAGTATTAATACCCTACATAATTTCTAACTAATAGCCTACCTGTATTTTAATATAGGACAGCTATTCATTTCATGGCCACATGTATTGCCTAAATTCTCTGAGCTGACATCTCTGCTCTAGAAATCAAGAATGCCAAGTCCATACCACATCTTTCAAAAGGTGCGGCAACCCATCACTGCAGTAGGCAGCTTGCCATAAATATTAGCAAGAGTTAGAGTGAAATTCCAGTAAATGAAGATTAAAGGAAACCACTTTGAAATTGGCTGAGCTGAACAAAGTAAGGAATTCATGTACCTCCTAATGTTGTAAATCAACTTACGCTGTACAGTCTCTGGCTATTTAATTAACAGCTTCATATTCTGCTATCAAAAGAGGGGTCGCAAGGACAAGATATAGAATGTGCAGTAATTTTGCCAAGGTCTGCATTACCTTTAAGGCCAAAATACTATTTTTTTCATTGAATATAACTCCTGAGTTACAATCAGATAGATTTTTTTAGCTTCTTCCTTTTTTACTATTTATTTCATTTCCTTTATCTCTTTATCTATACATTCCTGTCTGCTTCTCATGTTCCTTCATAGTTTTAGTCCTATGGTAGCTCATTCTGTCAGGAGTTCTTCAGTTTGATGTACAAAGCTCAAATAAATACAAAGTATAATGAGGCCTGATGGTATTCAAAAGCATCATTTTTAAGCTGTAAAGGTCATCAGTTCTGTAGTTAAATGACTATTTGCAAATGCAACATGTAAATGTGGATGCTTATTCCTGAGAGCCTTATGTACAAACAAGGATATTTTTGCACACTAATGAATGTGCATCAAATCTGCATGAGACTATTCTCAATCCCAGAAACAAGATGTAGTTATTCATTCTCCCTAGAAAACAATATTCCTACTGAAAATTCAGAATGTTCCAGATTTCAGTGCCCTGTGGTTTCACTAAGTCTGGTACATAAATCAAACCTTTACAGGTGTATGAGTTGGGAGAGTTTGAACAGTGAATGTTGAGCTTAACTAAGAAAAGTTGACAAGAAAAACAAAAAGGGGAATTATTCATAGGAAATAGTACAGTGTTATAATTCATAGATGGTAGTTTGAGGAAGTAGGGATTTATAGATCTGAATCCCTCCAACCAGTTGAAAGGATTGACTGTGCACAAGCCTTCTAATAATTGATATATAAAAGGATCCCATTTTCTTCCAGACATTTTCTAGGAAAAAGTACATGGAAAAAAAAATCCTGTCCACTATCTGGAAATGAAATGGATCTCTCTCTCAGTTTCAAATGAAAGAATACTTTATTGCTGTTACTGTTTTAGTGAGATCCCAGTCTGAACTGAGAAACTAGGTATTAATTTAAAACAAATAAATAATACTGGAGATGGCTGCATACTTGATAGCAGCTGGGTTTCCAGGAAATCCATTCCTGTTACTGCTTTAGCATGCTGTGATTGTTGACTGCCACATACAGATGTACAGAATGATGTGGAAAACTGAATTTTCTTTAATTCTTTATCCTGAAGTTTTATCTAAAAGGAAAGGACTCTGGACTTCCTTAACCATTTCATGAGGGTTTTTTAAAATAGTTAAAATAGATGCAAAGCTTATGCAAATAGATTTAAAAATATGGCTTGCTACTAATAACCTATCAGAAGCACACCATCAAGCACCCATAATTTAGGACAGTGGCCAAATCTGTGCGTGTACCTAAACCAACTGAATTAATCAATTGCTCATACAAAATAAGATTTCTGCTTCAGGCACATTCATGTTTATTTTTATTTTTTACATTCTTTCAGTATTCTAGAAAATAAGCTTCCTGGCAGGACTGTTAGCAAAATGTTAATTTCAAATACATTTCAAAGAATATTCACAGAAATCTAATCTTATCTCGCAAGTCTCAACATTCAATTTATTGAATCATATGGTCATCCAGTTAGCTGACAGTAAGGAGAAACAAATGATCCATGTAGACCATTGTGCATAATCAAGACTGTTTTCTTTTAAATAGTCACTTAGAGGAAATTTCTCTGGATCACTCTACAGCTTTAAAATTATTTGTAGAAACCTTTCCTTACTAAATCTTCTTTTCTCTCAGTATTTTCAGAATAGGTATGTAAAATAATGCATGGAAAATTCTGGCAATGAGAAAATTAATAAAAGAGTGGAAGAAATAATTTTCTGTGTTTTGACAGGAATTATTTCTGTATCAGTTTCCTAGTCTTTAAACTAAAGTTAGAGATGAATTGGTTTTCTGATTGTTATTGTTACTACTATCGACAATTAAGACAGCTTTCTTAAGAGTGAACTGAACACTGATAATGCATCAGTGAAGCAATCCAGGGATTTCTGAATGCCCTCAAAGGTTTGTGGGAAATGAGATCCCAGTTTACTACAGTGTTCTTCACATTGTCTGCTCCTGGATTGGGTATCTATTCCCACTATGACTGTCACAGTCGGAGTCCACAGTAAAGTCCAGTGTAGCTGGAAATAACTTCCTGAAAAGAAAGCCGTCCCAGAAGGACGATCTAGATACTTGTGTGCTGGCTCCCTTTCTAAATCAGTGGTAAATTACCTAATATGACTTGACTTCAGCCCATGGTGAAAATAAGTCTGAACTCCTTGACCACCCATGATAGATATGAGGGAATATCATTGTCCCATTAGCTTTAGCTATGTATTGAAAGAAATATCCATTTCAGCAGGGGGAAGGAAACGATCAAGGCCAGTAATTTCTTCATGGTCTGATTCATGGAACATATTGAAGGAATATAGGTCACTTTTTGCTGTAGAGTATGTATATATGATCATCTTTTCCCACCCTTCAGAAAGTCATTCTCTCCAACAGTTAGTATATGAGTAATACTTAATAAAAACAGATATAATGGCAGAAAACCAAAAGACTTTGGTTTGCTGACTTCTTTCTTTTAATACAAAAGCTACTATGCTGCAAGAGTTGGAAGACAAAGAATAATGAATTATCAGTAGAAACTGTGACAGAAATCTGATTTGAGTGTTTATTATTATGTTTTATCATATATTGGTGTCTAGATTATCTAAAATGTCCCTCAGATTTACACAAACTGCACACTACAGTAAGTAAATGTGCAATAAATGTAAATAAGTTATTACCTGCCTTATATTTCTCCTGGTAGGGCTACCATAAAACATCCATATGACAACCGCTAGGTATATCTCTAAGTGTTATTGAAAATTGGTTTGCATATGAAAACACCAATTAACGAAAAACAGAATTTAGAAGAATCTATGAGAAACTCTAGAAGAAATTTTCTGATTTAGAAAAGACCTTAGCTAGTAGTTTCATGATCCAGGGCATTTATATTGAAAGTATAAGACCTCAATTCATGTCAGACATTGTTCAAGGTAACAATTATGCACCACATTTCCACTAGTTTATGAGCATGAACTTGAGTTTACCACAACCCATAAGTTAACTAATATAGATCAGATCATTGATATGCTATGAAGGCTCAGTCTTCCTATGTATATCTCTACTGTTTCCTACCTATTTATTTCTCTCTTATTTGTCTATATATGCGGGTATATGTAAAATAAATCTCAAGGAAACATAGCTAAAAGAAACTCCCAGTCTATGGGAAAATATTTTTCTATCATGAAATAGCTTTGTGGTTTGGACATGGCAGAAAAAAATGACCTGTTCTTTTATTGAGTTTCATTATTTTCTACTCTTTTAAGTTGAAGTGACCTGTTCTGTCTGAGTGTTGTTGCTTGTGATCACTAAACAAGTTCCTCCTGGAACCTATTGATGTCGGTGTCATTCCAATATGTGTTCCCATTGTAGTTTCAAACATGATATCGTATCTGACGTCACCATAATCAATATCACTTTCACTAAGCACTCTATTAAGCATGTACATCAGTCATCTTCATTTTGTTAATATTTCTAATGTGAACTCTTCAAATAGACAACATTCCAGACCCATACACAACACACAATAAATGAGACTATGAATTTACTGCATGCCGGTTATTACACGTTAATCCCATCCACGTATTATAGCAGGATGAATATTTACCGGGGAAATTACTCTGCATTCTGTAATGCACATGTTGACTTACTTCAAAGAAAGAGAGAAACTCCCCTGCAAACACAAGTCATGAGACATTTAAATGACAGAATTTGTTTTCTGATTCAGAAATCATTGAGGCATTCTGAACCTCTTACAACACAATTTCTGAGTGCAAAGAAATAAAACTAAAGCACCACACAACAGTGTTTTGTGGGCTTTAAATGTTTGGTTAGTTGTGTAACCTTGACCTCACTGACCATAAAGAATTAAAATTAAAAAAAAAAAAGGATCACAAATTCCTATGGCTATCCTGATGGAAAAAAAAAAAAATCCACAAGGGATGAAATGCAGTGTTTATCAAAACTAGCAAATAAATTCTGTGGGATGTGTACAACTATTTGCATTACATAAGGGTGTATGAGGAGTATGTTGTTCTTATGTAAATGTCCCGTACTGAAAATAGATTACCAATATAAGTATGATTGCCTTTGCAGGTATCTTTTATACTTTTCTTTCGGATTGGCAGGTTGGTTTCTTTCTTCAAGCCCTTAGTTATATACCTGGAAATTACTTCAATGAAAAATTTGATTTCTTACTCCAGCAAAACTAATGGGAGGAAGCTCCTCCTCACAAAGAAAATGCAGAAGTAGATAGGAATTGCATTTAAGCTTGTAATCATGACATGACTTTTCACTTAAAATGCGGGAATATCTTTTCCCAGGATATTTTTTGCTTCCTTGACGGTCATATTTTAGACTTGAAATACCATCTGACATTGATCAACATCTGAACTGAAATCTGAGTATCATATAAATGATGTAAAGGAAGAAAACTGGCTAATGCCAAAGGACACATTTTCTTTCAACATATTTCTATTGTCAGATCCCTTCTCTTTTAATTAGGATCCCTCCAGATTTATGTGACTGTGTGTATGTTTCTTGGGCTTAAGTAGGCTTATTTGCTGAACAGGCCTCTTCATGTGATTATTTTCTAACTCAAAAACGCTTTATTTCTGGAATGTCCTACAAAAAAGCTTATAGACAAGGCTCTGAATGCTTGAAAAACTAATCCACATGCAGGTGCTCTAGACTAACAGTGTACTTTGACTTCTAACATGGACAGATATAAGAATAAAATGCAGTCTGTCTTAGTTTCAAAAGTTTGAGAAAAAGCGTAGGAGTTCTTATACTTTTCTTGTGTTATCTATGTTATAACAGCTCCTGTGAAAACACAGGATAAAAGACACAGAAAAATATTAAAAACAATGAGTACAAATTGAGTACTTGCTTCAGGACAAGTGATCCTTGTGAAATGGTAGAGAAGAGAAATAAGTTTTCAAATACCTGTTGTTATAGTTTTGTATAAGAGTACCGACAGCTGCTTGATGAACCTTCTGAATGAATTCCCAATCCTCTGTGCATACTATTTATAGACCTTTTTTCCATCTTTCTTTGGATGGTTCATCGTCTTCTCACCCACGGTCCAAAGGCGTGTTACCTAAAACAAGCTGAGTAGTTTATACTAACACTGGAGAAAAAACACAGAGAATGTCAGGACAAACTGGAGCAGGGATGGTGATGGGACTGGTACAGACAAAACCTCTCATTTAGGTCTTGTTGAGGAATGAATCTATTACAGTCCTTCTCAAAACAAGTTTTCAATATGCAGGCAACCTGTAGGCGCAGACAACTGGTCAAAGGTTATATTACCTCTAATGAAGGCTTCTTCAAACTCTTCAGAAGAATCTGAGTAGTTGTACCTGTGTCAGCCAACTAGGCCTCACTGACCCTCAATCCAAGTGTCAGGGTACTTGAGTATATATGGCTAAATACTCTCCTCCTCCCAAACTGGGTGGTTGCATCCAAAATGCCTAGTGGTGAGTTCACCTGTGATGCGCTCTCTTCAGGTTGTGCCTTCTTGTGGTCTGGCACTGACTGACACAAGTGGAGTCTGGAGTGTGGTAACAGTTAACAGATCATGGGCTGTGTTCCCATCCTGCTTGCTTCGACAGTATAGATACAGCCTATTTGTCAGCTGTTTTTTGCAAACAGCTCCCTGAAAAATACATTTCTCTTCTTTGTTTAGTATGTTCCTGAGTGATCCTCTGATTTTCATCCTTAGCCAAATAAGTCTTGTAATTTAGTCAATATTTGAAAATGGCAATCTACCAGCAGGCAGGTCAGGCTATTACCTCTTAATGAACTCTTATCTGTTTACTTAGAGGTGCCACCGGGTTACCTGCCTTTCATTTCTTTAGCAGCTCTGTTACTGAATCTAACTAACAAATACATCAAGGATCCGTCTCTGTGGTCTAATGTGTTCATGCCATACCTGTGGCCATAATTCATAACTGAGTTACTCATCCTTCACAACTCTTGTGATTGTTTCTAACATTGGAAGTAAGGTACTTTCATTATAATTAGTACACCATTTACATGAAATGACCTCCCTTTGCAACATTTGCAAGTGCCCAAAGAATAACAAATATTAGTTATTTAGCATTTTAGCTAAATGACAGTTATGAGGTATTATTATTCCCATGAAATCTAGTAATAAAAAGGCAGCTATGACTGAAGGCAAACTGAAGCCAAAATCTCCGGTGTGATTTGTCCCACAGAAAGAACGCATGCGGGACTGACCTGATTTTTTTCCTTGGCTTTCATGCCTTTCCCTTTTTAGGGGGAGGAGGGGAAGCTTTTGTTCAAGCATTCTTTATTTAATGAGTTATATATTTTCAGTAAAGACATTTGTCAAATTAGTTGCCTTAGCAGAAAATTCCAGACCATTAAGTATTTAGAAAAGCTATGTTATACCATAGTTGTACATATGCTTCAAATTAAGACGTGGTTCTCACCAGATTAGTGTAGATCATTTTTTCTTATTGGAAGGGACCCCAGAATAGCAGTGGTCAGGATATAAATATGTTATGGCATTGCTATTTATCTAGAACCTCTTCATCTTATGTGAAAAATATCAAAGTGAACTGCAAATCAGATGTTAGTGTTGCTGTAGTAAAACTGGCCAAACTACAGTAACTGCAGTTACTAAGTAATTTTTACTCCTATAGAAAATGAAAAGAAAGTTTGAAACAGAATAGGTTTACTAGTTTTTAAAAAGTCCAATCATAAACGTTAAAAATGCTGAACCTGCAGCTTGGGCAAACAACAGAATTCAGTTTGACTACAATTTCCAAGGCTTATTGATTGAAAAAAAAGCCATGATTGTCATATATTTTGGGAATGGAATGGCTTGCAAAGCATGACAGTAGTAGCAATGCTGGTACATCTTAGAAAAACACCCATGATGCTCAGATGTTAGTTCAGCAGCTACTGTCTAAAATGTAATTGTTTTCATTTAATGCAATTTCATCCTTTACTTCAGCATTTCAGAGACTGGAGCTAATCAGTTCTAGAAGTTAGTGTAAGGTTACAGTTCTCTAAATAAAAAACAAAATTCTGTCAAATTACATTACAAAGTCTAAGATGAATCTGAGATTCTAATTCTAAGAATCTAAGATTCATCTTAGGTTGCTAATACCTAGTATTAACAAATTCACAGACTTTGATTTGCACACAAATTTGGTGCCACATGTATTTTCGCAGAGTCAGAGGATGGCTGAGGTTGGCAGGGACCTCTGGAGGTCATCTGGTCCAAACCCCATGCTCAAGGAGAGTCACCTACAGTTGGTTCCCAAGGACCATGTCCAGATGGCTTTTGAATGCCTCCAAGGATGGAAACTACACAACTTCTCTGGGCAACCTGTGCCAGTGTTTGGTCACGCTAACAGTGAAAACGTGTTTTCTGTTGCTCAGAGGAATCCTCCTGTGTTTTATTTTGTGTCCATTGCCTCTGGTTGTCCATAAGATAAATTACCTTTGAATTAATATGGTATATATGAGGCAGATCATGCCAAAAAAAGCAGGAGGACCTTAACTATATTAGATGGCATAAGTTTTGCAGAAAGATTACCACAGAAAAATGCCACTGACCTCTACTATCAACATGTTAACCTCTATCTTGTTTAAAATACTATTTCCCTTAGTCATATATGTTAATATTATTCTGTCCCTGGGTTATTAAAAAATTACTAATTTTGTGAAAATACATGTTAAATAATCCAATAATAACCTTTCCTCTGACCCTTAAATATAATTATCAGCAAACACAGAAATTCTTTATTACAAAGACAGGCAGGAGTACTTGCTTCAAAACATACATCACTATGATAGCACCTCTGACAACTACCAAGCTTTGAAAACAATGGGCTTCAAGGTCCATTGCACATCATACATTTTAATTGCAGAACAGATAACATTTCAGGCCTTAATTTCCAAAAGAGGTCAGTATACTCAGATATTATTCTTTATGCTTCTTCCTCAAGGGTCTGTTTTCTAGCAGAGGTCAGCTTCATTTAGAAAACAGTTAAAGAAATTATTTTATTTTGCATACTCATCCACCTTTTCCATCCTTAGTTTTCCCTAATAGAAAGAGAAAGGATGGGAAAGTACTAATCTTTCTCAAAAAAAAAAAAATCAACTTCTAAAAGATTTGACTCTAGCAAAAACATGTTAAATATTGACTTGATAGACACATGAACTAGTGCAGCAGTGGTGGTATAAATCAATGCAAACAGAGTCTTTCTTTCTATATTCCCACCACTGAGTATGGCAAATGCAAACACTTTAAAAAATATGATATTGCAGCTGTAAACAACTTGGCTAATGTTGCAGATCATTGCTTGATTCTCTGAATTAATATTCATATAAGTGCATTATCTTATTCTGAGGCTCAATCAGCAGATGGAATTGAATTCAAAGGACTGCTTATTTGTAAAGTGTGAATGTACCTGAGGGTCTGGAGTTCAAACCTGGTCGTTGTATGTGACCACAATGGAGCTGGACACTGGAGTTCTCCATTATGAGGTTTGGTATATCTTACCCAAACTATCTTACAGATTAATTCAGTCTGAACAGAGCAGCTCCAGTTGTGGAAAAGAGTATCATGGATTTTGCTCTAGACCACAAGCATATTCAGGGAGTCATCCCCTCTGAATCTGAATGCCTTCCAGCATCAGTGGCTTGCACTCCATGCTGAGTTACCAACAGTTGGGTACGGTGATACTACTTCAAAATGTTGTCCATCTGCCTACCATAACATCTTTCTGTAAATGACTTCTGTGTATACTTAGAAAAATTACCAATGACTTTCATTTATCAGTGCAACGTTAATTTCGAGTATTCAGAAAGTTTGCAATCATATTTAATTTTTTTTCATTTTCCTAGTAATCTGCCCCAAGTGCAAGATGACAGAAATTACATATCATTGGCAAACAAACAAGTTTATAGTTGGGCATATTGTCTGTCTCATTTTTGCAAATTGTATACAGCAGAGAATTCAATTACTTCCCAAAATCCCAAACCTCAAGACCAGTTATACATAAATCATCTCACAATTGCTGCTTCATTCTTATATGAGGCTGTTTCTCATTTGTTCCTTCACAATGCCACGGATCTTGCCTGATAACATACATCTTAGTTGTAAAGGTGATATTTCCCTTCCCTGAGAACAAGCACAATTAGAGTTGTTTATGGCACTGACCTGCTGCTTTTTACAGTCTGTTTTTCTTGGGTTTAGCTTTTTTATTGAATAAGCATTCCATCTTTCCCTACCAACATTAATTGGTAGTATATCACAGCCACTGACTCTGTTAGTGTCAAAATCATTGTGTATAATATGAAATAAGCGTAGTGTACATTACAATGTATATTACATATTCCTGTATACCTTGTAAAATAGTAAAAAAGATACTATTGCCGTGGGGATGTAGACAGTGTTAGCAAAACCAAGAGTGCTTTTAATTGTTTTCGAACTAGTTCTAATTGTATAAAACCATAGATATGCCTCTAAATCACCACATCTGAAAAATTATATTGTCTATGAGGAAAATAAAATTAAAAGAGAATCATTTAACAGAGGAGTGGATATCACTTCAGGGTAAAGAAAGAAAACCAAACTGTTTTACTTAAATATTTATTCTGGATTAAGTTTTAAAGAAGCAGGTAAAAATTACTGGAGTATTTTTGGATTGCAATCCATGAGTATAAACAGTTGTAAACCTGGTAGCAAGTACAGAGCTCAGGGCATGGTATAAACCTTACCTGTCTGTGTTGTCATGCTACTGGCAGAACCTAAATAAAAGGTATAAGACGCTATCACACTTCACACCATACATCTTTTTACTTCCCAGAAAAAAGACAGAGATACAGTTTATTGGTAGAGATGTGGCCCAACCCCATTAAGAAGATATGCGTTCACTTCAGAAATTCAGAATTTCTTAGTTCATAGTACAGTCTGAGCATATTCTAAGTCTTTCTTCATAAGTAATTGATTCCTTTTAGTAATGGTTGGCAGAAGGAAGCTGTTAATACTTATCAGTTCTCGGTTCATCAGTTCCCAAACTAAGTCCTGTCTTTTCTCCAGTTCCGTGTGAGAAAGTGCTGTGCTATTTGGAATGCACTAATTAGCACAAGGCATGAAGCTTTTGTGATACAAGACTGGTAAATGTAAATATGTGTAATGATTATATGTATGTGTTATATATGTGTGTGTGTTTATAAGAATGTAATATTAGGTATAGATATACAATGTATACAAGTTATATGCATAAAAATACATAAATTGCCATATTATACAGATTATATAAACAATATATAGTATACAGGAGATGTAATATATAATTTACATAAAACACAATAGTATGAAATAATATATTGTTGTTCTATAAAATTACATAAGATTACATATAATGTATTATGTATTTTATACTATGTATCATGTATCATATATATAATATTTTATATTCTCTAGTCTATGTGTTATATGTTTAGTATATAAATTATTATATTTTTTATATATTTATACATGTATTTAAATAAATGTCCTTTATAAGGCTAGAGGACAATGCTAGGAATTGCTGGCTAAGAGTTTTAGAACTGCCTGAGAAATTTTAGCCAGCTCCACTGGCTAGCTCAACCTCAACTTAAAGCTGATGTGAGGCACTGGAGAGGTCTTAAAATGTTTTATGTGACTGAGGGCCACCACACTTTACAGGATTACTACATTTCATTTCTTGCACTTCCAAACTGATGAGCTAGTCTGAAAATGCTGAAGCTTTGTTGGTTTATCCCTCACCTTTTGGGAGTATCTTGCTCACTGCTATTTCAAAGACTGGTTAAGTAACGGAGGTGGTAGATAGACAAAAAAAATCAGGACTGAATACAGAGGAGTACCCCAAACTGCTCTGTGCTGAAAGTTCTTTGCACTTTATGTTTATGGTACCTAAATGTAAACTGCTGTAACTTACACATAAAAACTGCAAAAAAGTATAAATTGAGGAAGGGTAGAGGTGGGCAATCAAAAGCTGAGCACAAAAAACTGTTTTCAAACTGCTTACAAGATGTCCTTTCTTAGCCATCGCAAATGCAAAAGTGCTAGATCGAAGGTCACTAGGAAGAGCTCAGACTTTTTACTACCCATCTTTCTGTGGCTTTCTTGCACTGATCCTCCAAAGCCACACAGAGAGAGGAGCTGTACTGCCTAACCTGGAGATACTACTTGCCAGAGATTTTATTCCTGCCTTACACAGTCTGTCCTCTACCAGAAAGGCATCAGATGGAGCAGCCACCCTGTTTACCCAACACATGAGGATATGAGTCCCAGAAGGATCTTAAAACCTTCTTTGAAAATCCACTTGACCTTTCTGATCTTAACTAGTGTGCTGGGTTAGAGAAGGCCTTGGGGCTGGTCTGCAACCTACGTGTACTTGGGTTGATTAGAAAAAGGGGAATTCACACGGCTCATCACTCTTGTGTGGAACTGCATTAAATATTTGATGAACCTAAAACAAATGCAACAACCTAAAAAACAGAACGAGTTAGACCTTGGTTACAAGTGTTTGGAGAAACAATTACAGAAGTAAAGCATGTAAGGAACCTAAGGAACCGAACACAAAATGCACAGAAGAGAATTACCTTACAGTAGGTACTGGCCTCTATCTGTCATTACAGAACAGCACAGGTTTTATGCTATATTGGCCAACCATATGCCATGGTTTGGATGCCTTGGGGAATCTGAAATAGTGCTAGATGATCACGTTTATGTTATGGAGTCCTACCCAAAGTGTCGTGAAACTCTTATTCTAGTTGTTAGGTCTGGTTTTGTCATCAAATACTTCAAAAGAACTGAGGACCTTGCTCCACGGGGCTCCATTTCTCCCAAGGCAGTATTACTGATGTATTTGTTTACTCCTACATGTACTTAGGGCTTTTACAATTTGTGCTGAAGCTTTAAAGCATGTCTGAAGAACTCCGTTATTTCTTTACTCAGTCAAGATCTTCTTAGTGTTCTCATGTAGTTTTTAGCTGTTTTCTGAAAAAACGCCTGTGGCAGTAACTTTCTGAGCAAAAAAGACTGGAAATGTCTGACATCTCTCCTGTTTACTTCTAGCCTCAGGAAATCAGTTGACTTGTGAACAATAAGTAGTCTGAATACAACGAACACTGAAAGAGAGCAACGTCACTGCAAGGAGAGATTTCATCTCTACATCTTTTCCTTCTCACTTCTCACTTCTGCTAAAAAAAAGTAAGTGTCTATGGTATACGGGTGGAGTGGACAATAGCGATCGGAATTAGGAATGAAATTAATGGAAAATCCGTCCAGTGTATAAAGAAAATATATGTAAAACAAAGCATGAACATGTATAAACATTTGTATATATGTGGTCCTTGTATCAAATAAAACTGTATGTGTAGTACTTTTTCAGAAGTATTACAGCACATACATAGAAGGACACTGGGCACTTTTCTGTGCAGAAGATGCACTGTATCAGGTATACACTGACAGATTGTATGTGACATTGCTTTAAATGAGAAGTGCATTTGACTACATTACAAAGGATTTGAGACTGTTCGCCAGTTTCAGTTTACGTAATTCTTTGAATTGTGTGAGTTCAGACAGTACACGGAAAGGTGACAGGTAATTTCATAAAGCTAGATCTCATCATTTCTAAGTCATCAATAATCTCACTCATCACTGACAGTGAGAAAGTGGACCTCTGAAGTTAGACTGTCTGATCCACTTTGTGACATGAAGTATTAGAGTGGCTGAGCTGGAGTTGAGCACTAAGCATCAAAGAATCAGGGGTTAAAGGCTATGTCACTACCAGAGAAACAAAAGGACCTGCAGTGTACCAGGCTGCTGGGGCAACACAATTTAGCCAATAAAATTGTCTTTCTTATCTAACCGAGTATAACTATCTGTCAGTGTTAATTATTGTGCTGAGGTCTAGATTAATGGAAACCTATAATGTAGCTTTTGTCACCTATAGCTCTGACTTGTTCAAATTTTATGTAAATCCTCACCTTCATACATGGAAGGATGCTGTCAGATTGTGGTTTTAGTTTTGTAAGAAGACATGCATTTACCAGGGATAAGGTCACTAATAAGTGCTTCTAAAATTTTTATGTTTACTTCCAATTAAACCACTTCTGGTCTAAGGTTTAAAAATATTCCTGCCATGTTTGGAGCCTATCTATTGCAGTGTTGTGCCACTGTAGGCAGAGAGCCTCGTGCTACCCTCCTGCAGATAACCCAGGAGTGACACCTACCCATTTGTTTCATTTGTCCTTGATGAGAGAAATAGAAGATAAACGAATAACCATTAATAGTGAGAGATAATTGGGCTTCAAAGATCCCTTCATTTGTAAAAATTGGAGCTGTTGCATTACAGAAAAAAAATATATACTCTAGTAGAAGTTATTTTTATCTTGTCATTGTCCTTTCAAATAATGTTATGGTGGTAGCATAGCAATGCTCGAGCTCACTACTTCTTTGCCAGCAAGACAATATAGAATCACTGCTGAGTTCCTTTTTTTACAAGAAGCAGTTCTGCAAGTGACAGATACAGAACATGTGGGGCAGGTATGAGACTATATGCAGTGTGAGATTTAGTGATTTTCTTGGGTTCTTGCTCTGATCTGCTCTGCCCTTGTTGCCTTTGTCGGTTCCTGTTGTGGCAAGCAGGGGACAAGCTTCAGATTGTAGGCAGGTCATGAGCAGTGAACTGCTCCCTTTCATGTGAGAAGAGGTTGCAACATGGAAGGGGAGCTCATAAAAAATAAAAACACAATGTCACTCAGCAGACCAGAGGCAGAGCAGGACCAAAACCTCACTGTTCAGGCACATAGATACTGAGTTTATTAGTACCAACTGACAAGCAATGTCCATTGTTTGGACATCCACATGCACTTTGCTTAAAATATTTAGTCAGCCTTGCCCTTAAAAGTTGCCTTAAATCTTTCACCAGAACAAGCCCTTAGGCATGTCCTATTTCTGCCAGGCAAGGGTATACCATGAGAAGGTAAGAGCAGTTTCTGTGGTCTTGTGTAGTTTGACAGGCTTCCTGGAAGTTTTCTGTGTAGTGATTGTCACAAATACATGAATAAATTATTTCATTACATTTCAGACCGTTTGGGAAAGAAAACATGAATGTGTCTTCTGGCCTAAAAGTTCTATGGGAAGAGGTGTTTATTTTATCTGTCCCGAAGATCTGGTATCTACCCACCGTCTTTTCTTGAAATAAATAGCTGTCCCTGTCTAAATGTTGTTTAAGGAAAATAATTTCCCGTGAGGGCCTGAAAGATTTGACACAGCATAGAACAAGACCTCAGTAGGAGTGACTGCTGTATCATCAACACAAAGCTGAGTCATTTTGAGCTTTGGGGTAAATTTTATTTACAGTAGTTTCTTATTCATGTGAATGACTTGTGTGACTAGCTGCTCAAAGGACTAATTAACTAAACTATTTCAAAATAAAACAATGAATGATTATTTTTTAAATTATTTTTTAGTCATTCACTAAAGTAATATTCAGGAATCAGAAGTTTTTGAATTCTGTTTTCTTAGGTCGCAACAGCCAAAGCGGGTAATTATGAGCTTTGTTCCTATTAAACTACCTGATTAGGGACTTCTAGATATTGAAATATCATCTGAATTCAAAAAACATAATCAAAAAAGTTGTTTTATCTGCCATGTAATTTTCCAAAAACAGAAAAAGGAATCTTTACAGTGTATCAAAAAAAGACCACAGATTTTTTTCTCTCTCTGTCAAATATGATGGGAATTGACTACCAAGCATCTATTTTAGAAGAAAGCAGTGTTTGTGGGATTAAATTATTTGGGTTCAGCTATCAAGTCTGCCTTGAATTTCCTATTCATTTGATCAAAGCTCCGAATTATAAAATTGTAGAATAATTTAGGTAGGAAAGGACCTCTGCAAGTCCCTAATCCAGCCCCCCTGTTCAAAACAAGGCTAAATTCAGCTAGATGAGGTTGCTCAGAGCCATGTCCAGGTGAGGTCTGAAAGTCTCCAGGGTGGAGATTTCACCACCCACTGTTCAAATGGTAAGTAAATTTTTTCCTTCTATCTAACTAGAATTTCCCTTGTAGCAACCTGTGTTTGCTGCCTCTTGACGTTTCATTGTGCACCTCAGAGAGGCATCTGGATCCTTCTTCCCTAAAACTTCTCTAAGTAGTGTACAATTGTGATTCAACATCCTCCAAGCCCTCTCTGCTCCTGGCTATCCCACCCCAGCTGTCTCACAAGGTTCCAGGTGTCACAGGTTCCAGGCCTTTCACTACCTTGGTGACCCTCCACTGGCCTCTCCCCAGTTTGTTGATGTCATTTTTGTTACAGAGAGGGAGAAAAATGAGGCACTATATCCTGGATATTGGGCCATATTCCAGCCCTCACAAGGGCTGAGAAGCGGGGACCTGCACAGTCCCTATCCTTGGAAGTTTACAAGCTCAGACTGGGTAAGGCCCTGAGCAACCTGGTCTGACCTCACAGCCAACATCCTGCTTCCGTCTTGAATTATCCTATGAGTAGTGACATCCCTTGACCTGCTGACTGCACTCCTGCTGGTGCAGCCCGGTAGGCAATTAGCCTTGGCCACCTCAAGGGCACATGCCTAACTCATGCCTCTGCTGCTCTTGGGAAGCTGAGATAACAAGGAGTATAATATGCCCCTGTTTCATTTTGGGTACATTCATTATGTTTGAGTAGCAGCAGAGACCCACTTAAATCTATGAACAGACACAGGGTTAGCTAAGTGCTGAAAATGTAAAAATGACCAGGCAATGCAGGTTAAATATGACATACACAACAACGAGGTTATTTATTTCTCATTAAAAAAGCAGCTTCAATTTTATTTTCCTGTCAACATCTATTAAACTGAAGACAATTCTACAGTGTATGAGTGACAGTTTATTTGTCTGTAATAACACTGCTCTCACTCCCCTCCACCTTTTTTTTTTCCTAAATGAAAAGCAAATCACAAATTTTTGGCAAGTTTCTGACCTTTATATGACCCTATATTTACTTGCCAAACACATGCTAAGGCAGAGTGAAATTGCTTTTATTTCTGATATAGAACTACATGCTCTGCGGCCAAGTACTTTGTAAAGAAATAATACCTGGTCCGTTTTTCATTTTCATAAAAAGAACAAAGAATCTGTTCATTTTCCAGAAATGAAAAATGGACCAGGCATTATTTATAACATCTGCCAAAACTCTGGCCAGGCGAGCACCTCTAGTAGCTTTGGAGCGAGAATAATGTTGGCTGTATTTTCTCAACTCCTCTGTGTACACACGTAGGAATTTCTAAATGTGTTGATGGCTTTTTGCATACCAGTAATAAAGGGCAGGAGAACAACACAAAACAATTAATAATATTATGCAGTCATGCACCGTTACAAGGCCACCAAAAGATTCAATGTGTGATTAATCAGCTCAATGGTTCATTTTCCTTGGGGGTCTAATGAACAATTAATATTGATTAATGAACCAATTTTTTTTTGTAAAAATATAAGTTGAAATGAACAAAGCTGTTGTCTGTCTGTCACCAGATTTTCCCTGTTAAACTAATAAAAATATAAGATAAGAATGGGGAAAAAAAGGTAAAGGTGTAAAGTGTAAGAGTCATCATGTCACAGAAGAAAACTCTAGCACCTCTTTTGATATAAAATCTATGACTACGAAAAAAGTATCTTTATATTTCAAATTCCTATGCAGAAGTCAGACATACAGGACCTTGCTGGCAGCCGTGGGCCCACAATGGCCATTAAAACCCAAACGCACTCCCTTGCTCTAGGGTTTGAAGGACTCCTGCTCTTATGGCAAAGCACAAGACGTCCCCAAAACTGAAAGGCTGTCACAGAAACTGCTCTGAAATCTATGGAAGAGATGGACACTGAGATGTCTTCTATTGGGTCACCTCAAAGCTTCCTGTAGGACACTGGAGCAATAATATTAAACTCAATACTCTGCTTCCACTCACTCGGCTTTCTTGCTACTTTTTGTTTCCAGAACCACGACACTTAAAAGGCCAAATCACTGATATTTTATATACAGCAGGGGGTAGATCCTGAAGAGACCTGTCATTTCTATCAAATACCTTTAGGATTTAATTAAATCCCTTTTCAGTTAACTCACTCTCCCACAATAAGGGTCTCAATTCCAGCTGCGAATGGTAAATAACTTTCAGCCTAGAGATGGCACAAAGAAGCAAAGAATGTCCTCAGGTAGATGCAACATGTCTGACCTCTGGACTCTTAGAGCATGGCTGCTTCTTAGGGGGATGGCAGATTTTGACTGGAACTCTTCATGAAATAGAGAGATCAAATAATTTTTCCTCAACCCTTTCCTCCTCCTCTCCACTTGGGTCAATGTAAGTAATAAATATGATATTAATCTGGGGAACTCATTTCCTATTCTTTTAAGAGCTTATCATGTTCCTGTGACATAACACAAATTCTAATCAGGACAACTCTTACTTAAGTCTTATAAAAAACTTGCTGTGATTACTGCAAAACACCTATAAGAAGCATGCAAAGGTGATTATTATACTAACATGTCTTGCCCTCTGGACAAGAAAATAAGGAAAGAGCTTTTTTAATCACAGATGCTTTATAAACACCTTATAGAATGGTAAATTTTTCTTGCTAGTACATGGGCAAAATACAGGTTAAAGATAAAAACTTGGTGACAGAAGTAATTTAGGAAAAGCAGCTCGTTGGCTGGTGAAGATTTTAGTGTTCTTCATACCCAATGCCGCTGCTTTTTACACATATGAGACTTTATCTCACCTACGCAAGACTCAATTCTGAACTCATTAGTGAGCTTAACAAAACTCCTCTTGCTTTTAAGGGTACTTGCTTTTAAAGACACTCAGGCCTGACGAAGCACAACAGTAGTATGTAAATAAAAAGAACTGGGAAAGGTAAATAGGAAGAAAAGAGATGAAAAGGTGCTTTATGCTGCTGTGTGCAATTAAAGTTGAAATACAAGGGCTTCGGCAGCAGGAGCAAAGCGTAACACATCGGGGTTTTCTTTTTTCTTTTAACTCTGCAGTATAGTCCTTTTCTTTGTATTCCCCCCAGCTCAACAGCTGCCTTCATCAGTGTTCAGAGATAGCTGTGCCTCTTTCAGGTTTCAGTTCTTGAGAAAAGGTCGACAAGAGGCAGCAGTAAACATTAAACAACTCCTTATTTAGTTTTGCTGATCAAATACAAAGCTAAGAATTGCCTGGTACCCACAAATTTCTGGAGACTGCAAATGCTGGTCAGAGGGGCAGGAGGTCCTAGAAACAGAGTTAGTCAGAGGAGCTGAAAAAGGAAAATAATAGCTACACTAAAGAGATCAAATGAAAACATTTAAAGTGCACAGGTTTTATGATAAATATTTTTTAAAATATTAGTTTAGTATATTATTTCCCAATTATTTGCCTAGTATTTTTTCTATTCCTTTCCCAGCAAAATAGTCCCAAAAATGAAGGCTAAGGCAATGAAAGGTGATAGTAGTTTTTTGTTAAAGAAGAACAAAATCTTCTCTTTCCAATAGCAGCAGAATTGACTGTGGAACAATTAGTATATCTGTAGTATCACATCAATCTGACTTCATACATAGGCTTAAATCCCCTCATCATCCACCTGACTACATATGCCCTGGCTCAAGTCTGGTACAAGCTTGCTGGGTCTTTGAGATGGGAAACTTCAGCAAGAGGAGAGAAACACCATGTCACAATGAAGAGGACGTGCAGAACGGCACCACCAGCTCACACCTTTATGATCCAGGGATTTGGGCCCCACCTGAAGCAGGCCCTGCTCACCAAAAGTTGAACAGATACAGCCAAGGAGTCTCCTGTGAGATGTGGCTGGAAGCAACCTGCCTCTGCTTGTCAGACCTTCTGCGTGACCACCGCTTTCTCCCTTCCAGACCTTCTTCTCATCACTTCTGCCCAGCTGCTGAATGGAGACCTCCGCTCCCAGGCATCCTCTCTGCCTCCCTGCTCCCTCTTACTCATGCCACAAAATACAGTGTGGGTGTTACCTTCAGACTCTCACAGCAGCAGCACAGCAGAGAGGGTCACAGTGATACCCCCTGTAGGCTGGGGCATGGAGGCAGAAGCAGAGAACAGCATCTCCTTCTCCTGAGGTCAAAGGACTTAGGGGTTTGTCTTCACACCTCTTCTCAAGGTAGGTGAACAGGAAGATAGGATCGTAAAATTTATTAGAAATAATTTAAAGTGTGTTTTATTTCTTGAATATTCAGGTGCTTTTGGGGAAGAGCTTTGTTCATTGTGTGGATATTTCTGTCTGTCCTCCCAAGTCTTGGCAAGATATTTACATTTTCCTTACTACTTCTTTATCTGGGAGTTAATAATGGCTTTTGGCATCTGTTCTCTTTCCCTTTCGAAATACTAAGGCAAATAATTACATAATTAATATGCTTCCTTGGTAAGTAACTTATTTTTGTCAGTCTTTTAAGTCCCACAGTCCTCTTCAGGCTACTTTCTTCTCTTAATGCTTTGAATCCATTCCCATTTTTACAGAAAGCTCATGTACATCCTTCTTTTCATCCATGTGGTTTGCTTTTTTTCTTTGCTTTACAGTCTCAACTTTGCTCTGTAACTCTTTTGTTTTTCCTCCGTATTTGAATAATTTCCTGCATGAATCATACAGATTATGAACTAAGCTGAACGCTACAAAATGTGGGAATGTAAGATTCCTCCAGCAAATAAGGTATGCTACAGTTCTGTAGTTTTAAACTAGCATGCCTGAATTAAAAAAGATATTGGTTATCAAGAGCCTATATAAAAGCTATGCTACAGAAAATGTGCATAGGCCTCTTCAAATCTCAAGGAAAGCTTGCAATACCTAAATGCCTCAGAACAGGTTAAGCCTCAGTTTTTCTGTCTATTCTGGTCCAGGGATGCATACTCTGTGAATTAGTTTGGTAACAGTAAATTGAAAGGGATATCATTCTTGCTGCAACTGCACCGCTCTTCAAGGGAATAAGCACTGATTTGTGTGGAAAAATAGCCATTTGTATGGAAATATCCATGGAAATAGATATCAATGGAAATATCCATTTGTATGGAAAAATAGCCATTCTTACCCTCATGCTTATTCTTTCCATTCTCAGATTTCTCGTTTTAATACTTCCCATGCCACCAGAACTGATGGGAGATGTATTTCCTTGTATTTGAAACTGGGAGGGAATATACAGTTCTAAGCTTACATTTTTAAGATGTTTCATGCAAAAAAAAAAAATGTTTGCTGTCACAAGTTTTTCATCTTTTATCAAATCCAAATCAATAACGTAGGTATAAAACCACATTATAATTAAATAATTCTTGAAGAGCATTCAGAATATTTGTGGTCACTCACTTCTCTTTTCTTCCCTTTCCAGTTTTGCATAATAATTTCTCCCATAATTCCTATTCATGGCCTGAGCTTACTTCATCCATGATGGAGAAAATCTACTGATCTTTTGATGAGTTGTTCCTGATTTATTTGAGTGAAAATCTGACTTCCAGCTACTCCTCTACTTTCATTTTGTGATGTCTCATATTTGTTTTCCATCTCAGCTAGGTACCATGATTCCCATTTTCCAATATGCTCATCCTTTACCCTTACCAAACATTCGCACAAGTTCTTCCATGCTTCATGACATCTGAAATTTGGTAAGTGTCCTTAATAGGACTGGAAGTTTTGCTATAGTAAGTCCTGTCTTCAGACTTTGTCAGCCTGAAGTTTTTCACACAAATGCAGAAAATGCCCTCAGTATTTAAAACACAAAGAAAATTAATAACCTAGAGGAGGCTTTCTAACATACTCCATGCTGCATGGAGTAGTAACAATCAAAAAGTATTCTATTAACTGAGAACAAACCTTCAGTATAGAAGAAACCCATTACTGACATGGCACAAACCTTTTAAAACATTCTCAGTTAGTGTAAAAAGAACAGCAGAGGACCAGTTTGACCCATTACATTATGTTAGTTTATGACGCTCATCCTTGAGGGCTCTAGTATTTCCTAATACTCCCATGACAGTAACTATGCAGCAACAAGTCAAGGATCAAAGACAGCAGAAGAGCTGGTGTTCAAAGGGACATTTAGTGACACAGTGAACTGCTGTCATAAAGAAAACCAAGGGAATGATTAGGAGGATGCAGGGATTCACGAGGTGTCTGAACACAAAAAAAAGTCTGTGAAACTTCACTGAGCAATCTCTGCTAAAATATGTAAGAAAGGGGTTAGCATTATATTAGATTATGTAATCTCAAGTATCTTTTTAACTTCTAAAAAATAGAGCAAGATCGTGGTGGTAGGATTTCACACCTCCTGAAAGGAAGCAGGAGGATTTTCTTTATCCATACTAGTGCCTTTGGTGCCATTTGCAGCAGCTAATGTTTAAAAGGGTACACAAAAACAACTTTGCATAGACAATCTATCATGACTACATACTGGACTAAATAGAGAAGATCGTGTAGATACAACCAAGCAGTATCAGTGTTTTAACAATAAAAAGAAATCTGCAAGACTACATACAGAGAAGCATCTATGGGCATAAGGACCATCTGTGATATCGTACCGGGAAATAAATCCATTTGAACAAGAACATCAGCAGCACGAAGTCAGACAATGAATCTCACAAATGCCCAGTGTGGGTGCATATCCACTCCCAGCTGGGGAGGTAGGAACACTCCAGGTTATGGTGCCAGCTGAAAAAACACACAGATGCAGTCTCCTTGGGTTAGTGAATTAAGGAGAGGAGTGTATCTGCCTCACAGAAGGATTTACTGGCCTTTCTCTTTGTCTTAATGGCACTAGCGGGAAAGCCCAGGATGGCATAGCTGGCTACTGCCCCTTTTTCCCCACAGAGCTCCCAACACTGGGAGGAGGAAGGATACAGACCACAGGGAATGCATGTCAAGAAGAGCCTGTAATTCAGACTTCCCCTTGAAAGAAGAGGCACAGAGACCCACAGAAATTGTGGGAAGCTGCTATGCCACTTTCAGTGTTGCCAGTGCTGAAAATACACCTTAGGGTCCTTTATTTTTGAGTGTTTGCACTGTGAAAGTCTAGCTTTCAGAGAATAGGTGCTCAGTGGTTTTTGAAAGTAAGGCTCTTTAGAGTGCATTAAAATGAACAGTATTTTGAGGCATTTAAAGCACTAAGCCACTTCTGAAAAAGGTTATTAAGCCTTTGTCTCTATATATACACACTTAGCAGCCTTGGCCATTGGCCACAGAAATTATTGCAAAAGCCTTAAGCACTTTTAAAGCCCTGACTATCAGTGACTGGAAAGTTTATAACCTCTCTTGAGCCTTGTTGGGGGAAACATAATGAAATACTGCCCTGGTGCACAGCTGACATTTTCAGATGGGTGGATCTTGAGTTTCCCAACATCCTTGAATTTTACAAACAGGAAAACTTGCTGCAAATCCTTAGAAAATGTTCCTTTAACCCTTTTATAGACTGCAACATTGGTTACTGCTGTTGGATTTTCTTCACCCTCTCTGAGGTAGGGGTAGCAGCTCAGAGTATTACTGTGGGCCCTTTGCCCACAGTCTGACTTGCAGCAGAAGGTTGCCCTTATTCCTTTATGCCATGCACCATTCACTGTATTTGGTGAATTAAAGTCACAGTACTAACAATTTTGCGGAAAACAAGAGGCATAACAGTCATACTATGCTACAAAAAAAAAAGAGGAAGAACTGAGTTCAGACATATGAGCATCTCCTATAATTACATTTAAAAAACTGGGAGTGGAGAGGGAAGAAGATAGCAAAGGAATATACTGAAGCACATTGAAGAGTTCAATACTTTATGGAGTGATGTGGGTTGACTTAGTTCTTCTATGTCACTAGAGAGTAAATAACAACCATGCAGGTTCTGCACAAAATACTCCGATAAGTAATTATTATTTCTTAGAAATGGATTGAGCCCGGCACCCCTGGAGTAGTTGCATGAGCAATATCTAAAATAACAGAAACAGCAGGGCATGGTAAAATCCAATTGTTTACTCAGTTCTATTCTGCTTTGTTCTGCTGTGAGCCCTGTTGAAAGCTGCCTGTAATGAAACACCAGAGACCTACATAAACTCGGATTTAACTCATGTGAAGGAGTTAAGGAGAATGCTCACTTCAATTTAGCAAAGGAGAGACATTCACTTGTTCATGCTCATCTCACTGGATTAACAACTGTAGTATTCCTAAATAATAGACATGCAGCATGCTCATGCAATTAAAACAATGTTATAAAGATGGCTGGAAAGTTTAGTGACTAAGCAATGTTATTTTGATTATGTATTCCATTACTGTCTGTTGTTAAACAGGAAGTACCATGCAGTCATTGAACAGGAACAGAACATTTCAGGTGCAAGACAATACTTTTTAGAAGTGACAGGATGGAACTGCAAGGGCATAAAAATACTGTGAATTGTCTCTCTGAGATACCGACATAATCAAGGGACTAATATTCCCTGAAATTATGTGAAGCGCCAGCAGCTACCTATGAAGTTGCAGAGAGGACTGTGTCATTCACAGACCTGAAGTTTTGGAGAATGTGCATTTAGGAAAGTCACTTCTATGTGCCAAGAGGGTGTGTAGGAAAGGAGAACGTAGATTAGAGATTGAAGAGGTGACCTGGAAGAATTACACCTGGCTGTCTGCTGCACAGACCCTGGGACAGTAATACCACTATCAGCAACAAGTCTATTTTTTGGCTTTTTCACTCAATTATTACCATTCCACTTCAAAGAATGGTAGAGGAGGAGTTTGAGTGATGGTTCTACATCTTCCCTTCCTCTCTTTGCAAACAAACTATTTGAAGTCCTGGTGAGTGGGATAACTGCAGCTTGGAATAGGTCATTTTAGTCATATTTCAGGTCACAAAGGCAGGACGCTGCTAGAAAGGTGAACAGGTTTTCTGGGTAGGGTTAGGAAATTCATCAGACTTCTGAAAGTCAGCAAAGGCTAGCATGACCAAAGTGCAGTAGCCAGATCTAAGTGTCAACAATAGGAGGCAGTAAAATAAGGTAAAAAAATAAACAGCAGCTCTGGAAAAAAGGAAAAGATTTTAGGAAACATGGGTAAGACGTAGGCAAGAGGTTTATATATGTGAAATGGTCACCAAATAGGGTACCAAGTAAGAAAATGTCTCACGTACATAAAGATTTAAAGGAATCCATAAGAAAACATTCAAATTAGACATTATGCCATTTGGAAGTAGTGCAGCATGTAAAGCAAAGAAAATTTCATCTGTTTTAAGAGTAGACATGTAAGCCTGTGCTGGAAAATGGTTATTTCAAGAGGTAAGTCATTCATCCCTCTATGAGAATAAGCCACAGAAAGGAATAGACTCTCCCAAGTTTTAAGTCCACCAAACTCTTCTGAACTCTCCCCTTCAAAGAAGATGGTTCGCATCTCAAAAGAGTGACATATTCTGCTGCTGTAAAGTCATTACACTGGGATTGTTTATGGGAGGAAAATGCAGAGGCGCTGAAGAGATTGGAAACATAAATGAGGGTACTTGCTCCTAAAAACTCTTTGTGTCTTGGGAAACTTCAGCCCTTCTATTTTAGAAAAAAAGAAATATTGTATTTATAGCAAATCCAGTCCCTCTGTCCATCCAAATTTGACAGGTGCTCTTGCTTTTACATTGCTTTTCCAGCTGGGAATATTCTGGGGAAAGAATGTTCTAAAAAAAATAAATAGAAAATATAATGTCAAGAAAATGTGATTACCTATACACAATTCAGAGCAATTTCATCTCTATGATGAAACTCAGACCTGAGAGCTCCTACCTCCCTGTGAAAGGTTGGAAGACAGAGGAAACATATCAGAGGCACAAAGGGAATTTGTTGGTCCGGCTCCCATTGTAAGTCAGTGGGGCAGGCTCTTCACCTTCCTACATGCTTTTGAATTTCTCCCAGCAGGCAACATAGCAGGAATGTTAAAGTTCTGGTGACCTTTTCTGCATTCAGACATTCATATTTATTTTACTATGGATGAAGGCAGCAATAACAAGTTAGGGGGGAAAGATAATTGCTCAGCAGTGCGGTTTAAGATCTATATCAGTGTCTCTTCCTTTAAATAATTTTGTTTTCATTTCTGGGGAAGAGACGGCCAGTCTAGAATAGAAATTCCTTTAATGTCTATTGCTCTGAGCCAGTGATTTGTGCTCAGTAGGTGTTCCTTTGTCAGGCAAGTTTCAGCAATATTGCCGAACTGATTTGTCTTTGCAATCAGATTTGTCTGGTTTCTACCAGACTGCCCAGAACATCTGTTATCTCACATCTGGAGTGTGCCAACACAGAAGTGCCTCTATTTTTATGGAGGCAAAGATAATGTACAAATAGTGCTATTTTGTGGTTCCAATCCGCAGATTTCTAATAAAAGGACTTAGTGCAAAGCCCGCTCATACCAAAGACTGTATTTCCAGGGTTCAGAGGTCTATGAGGCAGTTCAAAATTTGGATCCAAGATTCTCCACAGTGCTGAGTGTTATTTAGTTTCTCACTGCATATAAGAAGGCCACTTGTAAAATCCAGTTCCAGCTTGGATCTTACTTTCTACATCGATGTTTGTTTTCATAGCTTTAGATGGACCTACACGTGGGTCTTAAACATTGCTAAGAAGGAGGCTACTGACTCAAAATGACACAGACCATTTTCAAACCTGAAACTATCTGAACAAGCATGAGCAGTTGTTATTAACTTTCCAAGAGAAAGAAGTCTCTTGGATATTTCATGATAGAATTACATGATGTTTACTTATGCTAATGCCTCCTTACTTCAAGGAGGTTTGTTTGTTATTTTAAAAAATGTTAAATTTTTTATTAGCTCTGTTTAAAAAAGGAGCATCATGTCTGGCAGGTAAATAATGCCTACAATAGAAGGCAATGTTTATAAAACAAGTATTTAAAGCCTTGGGCACTTTCAAAGATTAAAGTAGTCTAATTACTTTCATTTATGTTTTCCTGGAGTTTGAGATGATTTCAGTCTTTGACTGTAGTCTAGCAAAGCCACATGACTCAGTAATGCTAGCCAATCATAGGCAACAAGAACTTCAATCTAAGTTTTTAAAAAATTTATTTCTTCTGTGTTGTACACAGAAATTCTCCAGAGTTTATTCTGCAAAGCTGTCCAGAATTTTTCCCATAGAAATGACCACACACTTCAGGTCTGCAAAATTCACAGATTTAGGAGGAACTGTCAGATATTCAGGCTTTCTTTAAGGAAACTTCTTCCTGCCACAGACCCTTCAATTTTTCTGGCATAATGGTGTGCTGCCAAAGACTTCCCTTCCTGCCTAGAACAGTCTATCGTTCAGAGTGAATTTCAGTGGCAGGAGGAGGCAAAATCCCATGTTCCTCATATCTGAGGAATAGCCAAAATGTAGATAAGGACTGGTCCTGGTTCTACAGATTGCCAGTAGAGATTCCCCAACTAGGCAAAATCACCCAGAAAGAGAAGGAAAACCTCAGCCACAGAACTCTTAAATGAATTACACACTTTGTTGCTATAAATAGGTACACAGATAGATAGTACAAGCAAGCCAAAAACATCACAAAGTAAAATAAAAACTGCCACAGCATTCGCATAACACTGGTACAAAAGCAATTTTTTTCTTCTGTTTACAATAAAACACATGTAAGCTAAACTTGGGACTCAAAAAAGACATTTGAACCTCAAATGTATGGAAGTTCCTGCCTTATGGGAATGTGCAAGATTCAGTTGTATCCCTTGATAATAAAACGCTAGCAGGCTCTTAATTTTGTGGTAGCATCACCAAGTAGCAGTGCTAGCAGGTGGTTCTGGAGCTCAGGACAAGTGATAAAATGTTCCTTTCAGCTGTTGATCTTTCATTTCTGAAGTACGTGACCTGCCTTGACCAACATCCTGTTACTTCAAGGAAGCAGAAGCCTCCTTTGGACTTACAGTTTTCCTTTACCGAACCTCAAATTTTCAGATGCACACACACCCCTCAGGTTTTGGCTGCATAACTGCTGAGACCAAAGATGGGAGAGCAAGAAATGCTGAATACTTCCGGCCACAAGGGCAGTTCTTGAAATGTGTGGTACGACCATCTGATAGTGAAACCCAAGGTTCCCCAAGCCAGCTGTTGTCAGACCACATAGTAGCCAAGGTTCTGGAAAATAACCTCTCATCATAAAGCAACAAGCCCATTGCTCACTTTCCCACAGGTCTGACAGGACTGAAATAAAAAAGATGTAAAACAAATGCCTGTAACAGGGTCGACGTACTACCTTATTAATCCTACCACAGGAAATCATTTCACTGATCTGCATTTGGTTCACATTGCTGTTGACCAGTATCACTTGTAAAGGCCATGTGTTTGTGCAGCTGAGAAATGTGTTAGTGTTCCCAGAAAGGATACAAAGGATTGGATTAGTCACAAAAGGTTTAGAAGATATAATATTAAACATGACTCGTTATATTTTTAATAACCAGTCATTGTTTCTTCCCATTTACAATTTTTAAAAAGGAGTTAAAGGCACAGGTTCTGATTTTACATACTTCCCTGTATCTCACAAATGTCAGTAACTCTATCCCCTTCCTTAGAGTAACTCCAGATCATAATATAAATACAAAAATAGAATCTGATACACATCCTTCTTTCATTTAATTTTCCTAGGGAATTTATCAAAGTTGTGGTCAGATGTTTGCTATACAATATTCCTGCTAAGCACTAACATCTGATACAGCATGATGCTAATGAACAGTCTGAAAATGTGAATTACAACAAAGTACACACTGTTACTACAATGAATCAAACTGATCATAGAAAGTCCTGCTATCAGATCTCCCTTTTTATAGTTAAACTTCACACTAATAGTGCAGTAGGTATTAATGCTGTTAATTCAGAAGCTTTGTTGTGCTTCCTCCTGTATATTCCTACTCAGCTAAACAATCATCCAAGTGAAAAATATCTTTTTCTCCTTTTTATAACGTTGCAAAAAAAAGGTGTTTCTGAAGTTCTTTTACCTTCCCGGGAAACAGATATTGACACATTTTGGATGTTAGTGCAGTGGAAGCTTACTGACTCTTGACACTTTGGTTTACTAGTCTTCATTCAGATGAGTAAAAATCTGTATATGCATTGCTTCACTATCATCTTCTGCAAGTACATACTTTTTACATTGTCATGGTTTAGGCTGAGCGACAGGTGCTCCCCCCGCCTGTCTTCAAAGAGACACACATAAAAACTTGAGGGTTTTGCACAGAAAAATAAACTAATTTGACAAAAGAGGTAGGAAAATAAACAACGATTGTCAGCTAAGACTTAAGCACAAGAAATGTGCTCACAGCCTCGCTGCTGTAAAAAGAACAGAAGAAAAAGATTAAGGAGCTGAGCAATTGGTCTGGATTAGGAACGTCTAGAATATTGAAGTTCCAAAGACACAGGGCCTTTTCCTCTCTCAAGTTTTAGGAATCAATACATTCAGAGAGCTTGCTGGAACCCTCTGAGGTGAGAGAAGGTCCTCTGTAGGTGACAAACTTGCCCTCCAAATGACACTGAGCCCTCAGGACTACAGGATGACTGATGGTGTTGGCTTTTATCGCATCTTGGCTGTAATCTGGTGTTAACCTCCAGATTTCAGTTCTGAATGACTTTTCAGTCACAGTATTGTACCCATGAGCAGTCTTGATCATGACACTGAAAGCATTTCTTACTCTGTATTTTCCAGTGTTTTCTCTTTGCTTCACTTACAGGGGATGACAAGGAGAAAAATTGCAGGAAAACACATTTTTACTTCCTGCCAGATAGCAGAAACAATTCCATGTGAGAAACGTACACTTCGAGTGACGGAGATTTGGAAAAAAATAGGCATCCCCCTTCTGTCTTCACTGATTAGGTTGAGGGAGAAATTGTAGCTCCACAATTACAATGTATTAGATTTTCTTTTCTCAAAAGGAAAAGTAAAATCTGAATCTTGATGTGTAAAGTGTTCTGGCAGACTATATAGCAGTATAAAAATTGTTTGAGCAAATAAACAAAAGAATTGCCAGGGATTGGGTAAACTGGGATGTCAAAGGCCTGAAAAGAATAGTATCCAGCTGAATGCACTATGGAGTCAATTTGTGTTCAACTTTCTGGACAGGCGTGACAAACCTGATACATCTAAAATTCACCAGAATTGAACCACATACGCTGACCAATTTGTAGAACACATCTGCTACTCCCAGAGCTGTTGGACTCACAAAACATGTCCATTCAGCCATTTAGATTTTCCAGACAAAAATATGTGATCTGGTACATAAGTGAATTATTTAATTAGTACGCCACAGGGAAGTAACTGTGCATTAACTTAAGATGCTGTGGATCTACATGTGAAAGCTGTAGTGGAAAATTTGGGGAATGGAGTTCCTGCCTCCCACAGTCCTTGATTCCATAAGATTGACAAGGTAAATCCCACAAGATCTTTTTATTTCACTGTCTTCATCTTCTTAATAAGAGTTGACTAGGAAGGAAAGGAAATTTGTGTACTCCAAAATAAAGGAGATTCATTCCATGAGTGATTCAGAGAATCACAAATGAGAGAAATTCTCTGATGCCAATAGAAAATATTGCAGTATATACAGAAACACATATATTAAATACATGCATGTGGTGTTACAAAGACTCTTCTCTGATAAACTTGCACTTTCCCAATTAAGAACAAAATTTAATTTCATGCACAAACTATGTGTGTGCCTCTTTTTCCTCTTCTGGCTTTGACATCATCCTGCAGCTCTAGTTATTACTGTGTAATTGTCTTGAAATGTAGTTATTGTTAGGAATTGTTGCAGATGTTCCCCATGTAATTCAAACTAAATGAATATAGAATTAAATTACCAGTGCAAAGCTTTTGCAGTGCAAGTTGCAGTAAAAATGGTAAATTATTCTCTCTCTTTAGAGGAAACTATCCAAAAACGTAATGGGAAGTTAAGTAAGCAGTATTTCTTACTCGGGAATCTGGAAAGATTCAAAATGGGATGTCAGAGTTAGTGCTGAATAGCTTAATATATTGTTCCCATTCAAGAGATGTAACAATGAAGTACCATTGCTCTGTGACTCTGATTAGGGAGAAGTCAATAAAAATGCACCAGCAGCTGCCTTAAAATTTATTGGGACCAAGGATACTACCATGGACTGGAGGAGTTTGTGACTATTTTATATTATATTCCATGTCTTCTAGGACTTTCTGTTCTCTTTAGGCAAGCTTAAAATGTGCTAAAGGCCCTGATGACTGAGTACTTCCCCAGCTGTCAGACAGCAAGGAGGCAACAATTATCAAATACATCACTTTGAAGAGAAGGTCCGGAACTCCCAGACCTGTAAATCAGACCAGCCACACTGTCTACAATTGAAGACACATATTAATATGCAAGTTATGTAGAATGACACAGCAGACATCAGCATTTCAAGCTACATTTCAGAGATGGTGTCCCCTTAGTACCAATGATGAGTGACACTTGCATTCAATAACTAATCGAAGGCAACACAGAAACCAAAAGAGCGATTTATAACCTTAAAGGAGGTATGCACCTGAAACTGGGGGCTCAGCAGAGAAGGTGCATCTGCCAACAACCGTCAGACAAATGTATGCAGATAATAGCACTCAGAGTGAATCATCAATGACAAAATTGAGTTTTGGGCAGCTGCATGGAATGAGCAGCCTATGAATGTCTCTGCTTTACCTTATTAATGTCAATTTATTTCTCTTTACAAATCAGACAGAGGTGAGTAGGGGCCATTCCATTCTCAATTTTCTGAAAATGAAGTATCATTAGTATCATGGATGGCTTTGGACCCTGGGCAGGGCCAAACAGCCTGTGTGTGGGAAATTCAATGAATATACCAGATGAAAAATGTGAATTTACATGTATCTGAATGAACTTTGGGTTGTTTCAAACAAGCTGTTTTGCTTTTTTTTTTCTTGTTTGTTTGTTTCCCATGACTATTCTGTATTTGCAACATTTTGAACCATGCTAGGACTGGCACTTTCAAATAGGTCTAATGTAATCAGTAAAATCTGGATTTTTTCCAACATATTATTTATCCAATGTTCCAACATTATGATATTATCCAACATTCATTTTATTCCTGTAGAAGTCAGTGGTAGTTGTAATAGCTCTCCAGGCTTCCAGCTTTGAAAGCTGGAGGTTCTGCTTCTTAATGGAACTGAATGTTACTGGGGTTTTGTTGTTTGTTTGTTTGTTTGTTTTTTAATATGCATCACTCATGACAGATTTGAAGGGAAATCTGTGTTCTACATTAGTCTCTCACTCTTTTTAGCGGAAGCACGGAGAGTTTGATATCTGAAGTTGGATTTATACCCAAACCAGAAACTAATGTTGTTCTGTTTCCAAACCAAGTTCAACAGACATTATAGGAGATACACTACAAGTATGTCCATTGAACTACCAACTGGCACAGGCTGATTACTTGCATAAAAGAGAACTGAAGTAGTCAGTTTGGCTGAGTTAGATCATCAACTCCACTGTTAATCCATTGGCTGACTCAGTCTATAGGGACAGAGGGCATATCTTCAGACCATGAAGTTGGATGATCCACTCGAGTTCTTTCCCTCAAGCCACACAAGAGATGCAGAGCAGTAACTTCCAAAGCCACCCTATGGAACCTAACCTGTTCTTTAAGATCACAGCCTTGTACTTCCTTGCCTTTTAACCTGGAAAATTGTATTTTGGAAACACGAACACACCATTGCTCAAAACCTTAAGGTAGATAGTAAAGCTAACTGCTGATATTTTCTGAAATCAATTTGTTTAACTAAATTAATGTTTATAAATAAAAATGTAATAAGAAATAGGTTAAGTAAATAGGTTACAACAGGGAAATGTAACTTTCTTTTTACTAAATTTTACTGATGTTATTTTAATCATTCCAGTTGTTATTGAAAAATATTTTTAAGTAGTATATGTAGAAGACTAAATGTTATTCTAGGCCATCACCCCATGAAACTGCAGAGATGTGCTAGCCTTCCTTACCAGCAAAGGTTGAGTCCTTAAGTACAGCGTGGACTTCCAACAACATGTGCAGCCACTTTCTTTCAACCTACATTGTGTTGTTGAAGCAAATTTCCTCATACTTATTCAGTGTAGTTTATTAAACTGTTCGAAAATTGGTTTTGGTATTTGTATTTTCCATCTCATACTTTTTCTGTCTTTCCAGGTTGCAATAGCAGGCACACCTTCCTTGTTTTCATAGGTGGTTTTGACAAACACAAAAGTGTTTGTGTTTTTCCTGAACAAAACTTTTGATGAATGTTTGTGTTGCTGTACCATTTATCTGCAAGTTTTTTTAGTGTCTGCTGCCCTTTAATTTTTCCGTTTCTTTTTATAAGTATCATCCTCTTTGTCATTAAGATTTTCAAGACGAGTGGTCATATTTGACATTTTTCCTTCTTCTACACCACTTCCAAGTTGCATCCAAATCTTCTTTCTTCTTTCTGTGAAACATTAAAATCTACAGTCTCCTGTGTAGGTAATGGTCTGAATAATCAGCACAAGCTTACAGCTGTCTCTGCCTTGATTATTCTAGCTTTCAAATGTCTTTCTCTGACTTTTTTTTTTTCCAAAATGCTGATTATTTTTTTTCCAAAATGTTGCCAAAGTTATCTTTCCTATGCATAAATCTTTTAAACATACATCCTGAAGTTTCAAACATTGGTTTCTTTCTAATCACTCTTACCCGCTCTATACCACTTTTCCTGATGACCCCACCAATTAAGAACATTACTTTTAGGAAGAAATTATTTTGGGTGTGGGAAACTAATGATGAGTAAGCCTTCAGTTCAAGGGTATTAAATGCATAACAATGAATAGAGCACTTTCGGTACCCAGTGTTTACATTAAGGTATGCAATTGGGTGTCTAGCTGAATCAGAGCCCAAATAAATGTAATTTTCACTTATCTTTGTCTTATACATCAGACTAGCATTTCTAGACTGCGAAGAGCATAGTTTGTGCTAAACAAACAACACCAAACCAGACTGCTACAAATTTTTACTGTGATGTTTTGCACTAAGAATATCTGTCAAAAGATTGCTCTCAAAGCACTTTACAGACATTAACTAATTAGGCCTAACGACACTTCTCTGGAAGTAGTGAAGTGTAATTAATTCCCTTTTGTGAAAAGGGAATTTAAGGCACAGAGAGATCAAATGATTTTTCCAAGGTCATGAAGGATATTACAGAAGACGTGGGAACAGAACCCGAATAGTCCAATTCTCCAAGTCTGTGCTTTAGGCACAGGAACAGAGCTATCAGCTGTGGGAGGAGGACAAGTCTTCCTTTCCTTTCTTTGTTATTACAGAAGTACAGGAAATTAATTGCTGCACAGTCATGCTTTCATTAATTTCACACTAATGGTCTTCAAAGGGTGTCTGTAATAGTCCATTAGGAAGGAAGTTATCTGCCTCCTCCAAGTTCTGTGTGTAAACAGCAGTGAAGAAACTCTGTATTTCCAAGTTATCACTCTGCCGAGGACAAAGTATTGCTCATGTTATCCATTTGTATTGATAATGTCATTTACTATTTATTGTAGAGCTGTGTTTTTAATCCCATGCATTTGTATTTCTCAGAGTTAAATCTTACAGTGACAAGAAAAAGGCCACAGAATTTCAATTTATGTGTAAGAGGTTATCTCAATGACTTTTGTAGATATGTAAATTCATGTCTTAGCTTTGCTATAAACTTCAAGGATTTTTTTTAACTTTTTTTTTTTTAACGTAAGCTTTAAAGTAAAAGTTTTCCTGGCCTGCACTGAGCCAGCATTGGTTAACAGGAAAAAGAGATGGGTAGCCCCCATCTACAAATAAAAGGTAATGCATTATTGAAAAAAAAAAAAAGGAAGAGTATGAACTAAGTGTTCTGGTTTAGAAGCCAGTCTCCCCCTCTTCTCTGCTTAAATCACCAAAGGTCTCTTCTAACTTAAGTATATTATAAGTAAAATAAGTATATATGGTCAGATTTTCAAAGATCTAGGTATCTAACTGTGTGGGCAGGTCCTTGTGAGGTCTTGATACAAGTGAGGGCACTTGAGCCCCACTGGATAGAGAACAAACAGAGGGAATGGGGAGCTCCGTGGAGACATGTCCTTTGATTTCACACAGACTTGTCTTCCCGTATCACTTTTCTTAACTGTCTTTGTGCCTTGAGATTTTGGCTGGCTTTTGATTTTTACTCTTAGTAAAATTGATATAATGAAGCTGAAGAAAAAGAGCTTCCGAGCAGGAACATCTTTGTCTCTCTGTCTCTGTAGCTGCTCTGCTTAAAGGTTAAGAAAACAGAAACTTAATCTTTGACCTTTGCTGATTGAAAGTGATTGACTGTCTTTTTTACATATTTTTTAGTGTATTATTTCCAATGTTAACTGGCTTTCTGGGTGGAATTTTCTTGTAGTTCATGCTAAAAGGTAACCAGTATTATCACTGGAAGCGATAGCTGGACTTGCTGAGGGAGGATCTACAGGGATCTGCGTCTTAAAACAGGCAAATAAGACAGCCTCTTTTCTACTCTCTTGTACAACCTGATAGGAATTTGCACCTCAGGTTGAACTGATAAATCACTGGTCAAAATATATAGCAGTGAACAAAGAGTGCAACACCTGAGATGTGCCCAAAGTAAGATAAAGAATTAAATCAATACACTGCAGAAATATGAAGTGGGATTTTTTTAAATAGCCACACATTTTTTCTTGTATTCACTATGATGGGTTTAGCAGCTGAACCAGGCAACAAACAGTATATGAACCAAAAGGCAGTTTATAAAAAGTTCACCATCTGGATAGAAAATTATTCTTTTTTTTCCTATAAAATAAGAATTTATTTTATGAGTTTATAAATTGCAGCTTTTAAACTCTTCATTGAGATATTGACTATAACCTTACTGCGGTTCTTTTAAAGACTACAAAGAAATGTTTCAATTTAAATGGATACCATTGACTTTCCCCTGCACTGACTTCTCTTCTGATAATTATTTTCCACTGATGCTGTAACTATTAGCAGCGTGGCAGTGCTTGGAACTTGAGATCAAGGTACGTTACATTTGTTGCTGCTGCTGCTGTAAAGCTTTGTTGTCCTCGGTTTGAACCTAGGTGAGTGAAAATGGCTGTTTCAGAAAACTAGAGATACAATCTGCAGGATTCCAGATATCCAGCAAGGCTATTACAGCCTAATATTTTAGTATCTAATTCCAAGGGCATCCAGCAACAGGCAGGGCTCAGAATGACTCCCAGCTGGCAGTGCTTTGAAAACAAACCAGACGTTGTCTTAACTTGGTTCCAAGTTTACAGACGTAATTGTGTATTGATGGCCATGTGGCTTCTTAAAACAGAGCATTTAAATAATGACCATTTAGCATGTACCTTAAGGTTATGATGCTAATTCCCTTCTCTCTTCTTACACCAGAGTTGTCGAATCCTGATCCAAATAATGATGTGTTCACCTATCTTTTCACACAGCCCAGGTGTCACAAAACATCAATGATTTCATTGTCTAGTCCTGTTATGTTTTCAGTTTCTCCCAAGATCCAGTATGTCCCATGCTTACTTTAGTTTCTCAGCTTGGAATTTGATCCCACAACTGGACCCTCCCCTCCACCCCCAAATAAGCATTAAGATGTGAGAGAGCACCACTGCAAGTCCTCTCTGTTCTGCTCCTGTCCACCCGAAGACTCCCTATGTGACCAGAGCTCTCCTAGCTGAGGTCAGCAGCCCTAACCCCTGGTCACCAGTGAGGCTGTAACCTTCAATGGGACAAACCACAGTGCTCCACTGGCACATATGCAGCAGCTCCTTCACCAGTCCCACCTGGCACAAAGCAGGAGACCCTGGCTATTTGGAACCAAGAAAGAGGGGGAAAAGCGTTTTGCTGATCTTTCAGAAGTTCTAGGAGGGACTCTAAGGACTTGAGGGAATAATTCCTTCCTGCTGTTCCCTGAGGGTAGTGATCCCTCTGCCATACACAGACACTTGTGTACAAGAAAAAAAACCCTTGCACAAGGAATAGGAAACCACAGCCTTCGGTCGTATCCATCTGCCAGATTTCTGCCCCCAGATGTTTCACTGCAGGACTAAAATCCTTCATCCTTGGAAAATGATTTTTTTTCATTATACTTGTATTAGTCCACCACATATTCCAGAATGCTTGAACAGTTTGTGTAAAATCTGTAGAAAGTAATGAGTTAAATATCAGCTCAACTTGAAAGCAGAGGCTTAAAATGGAGACAGTTCGTCAGCAGTCTCTTCACTTCCTCTCACTAATAATATGATTGCATTGTAGTACTCGTAGCATAAACTCTTGTAATGACATTACTGGAATTGCTGCAGAGGCATAATATATCCTAAGGTATATTTATTATAATGCTAACATTTCTGATACCCATAAATTTGTCTGTCAGAATTTTCATGATGAACCTATTTTTCTCCTAGCATATGAGAGAAAACTAGTGATTTGCTGGTTTATGTTTGTGTTTCCGTATCTCAGAAACAGATTAAAATTCATTCTAATACTGTAGGATTTTAATTAATGCTTGAGCCCTTAATTTACCTTTCCCATGTGTAAAATAGGAATATTTATCTATGATACATTTAATATCCATCTTTCAGAAATGCTGCTATAAAAATATACAATAATTTGGAAAAAGAAAACATAAGAGTCTCTGAACTGTATTTTGATTAGAGGATTATGCCAAAGCACATAATATCATATCACTAACAGAGCTGCACTAAAAAAGAATCAGATTAACTGCAAAACCAGATAAAAATTTACTTCATTGGCCCATATTGCTCTGCCTGAGTTGGATAGCATTCAGAAATCATGCTTGCTAAATGATTGAATAATACAAAAAACTTCTTTGTTGGTAAAGAACTATATTTAAATCAATCTTCTAGAAAACCAGAGGCCCTGCCAAAACAGTGATGAATGAATATTAAAGAAAATGTTCAAATTAAACACTTTAAATAACTGATACTTCTGTGTGCTCGTGGGTTACACCTCATCTGGGTTCAGTTTACTCAAAGTTAGTCTGAGTCACAATCAGCTCTGGTACGACCACTCTGCTATCTACCTCCCTCAGTTTAGACAAGTACCTTAGGGTGGGCTGAGCTGCCTCTGAGACTCATAAAGAGGGAGCCTGGCAAACTAGTTTACAGTAGTTTATACCCATGCTTAAAGTGGATAGAATAAAGGGAGATTAATTGTGTCTAAATGTCTGTACATGTAATACTGATGAGAGTTTTGTCACTAACTTCCAGGGCGACCTGATCAGTGCAGCATGGTATGACCAAATCAGTGAACTTGTGGGAAAGGAGACTGGTCTAAAATTGAGATATGATTTTCGTTATGTGGCAAAATTCCTCTAGTTCTCAAAGTGACAACTGCTGCCAGGAGTGATTTTCAGCTTTCGAATTATATCTGGCAACATCTTTGCCCAGAATCCAGCTAATTATGGAGTGGATGTTTAAAGGTAGTTTTTAATTCCATAATGGACCCACCACAAGTCTTTTTTTGCTATGAAAAGTGCTGAACATAGACCACATGCCACTTTTCCAGAGAGGTAAGTGTAGGAAAGACTATAGGTGTTGCAAGGCATCTTAGCTTTACCCAAAGTAATAACTAGCCAAATTCAATTTATCTGCAATAAGATTTTTTTTCAGAAGTGTTAATAAATTTGGAGGGAAGAACTTTGTAAGGAAAGCACACACCCAGAAACACCCATATGCATAACATACAGCAATATGTACTCCATGGAAAGCATGCATTAAGCTTGCAACACTCAAAACACACTCAAAACACAGTATAGTTTTCTGGATGAGCAGCTGGTCAAGCTTGACAAGATGTCCTCAACTAGTTGACTTTCATGAAGCAGATTATACGCTTCCACCTTTAACTCAGAACATGTAGTAAAACCATCCAGAGATACCATGATCTTATCTTTTGTTCAACAGCTGTGTCTCAAGGCGAGTTCTTAGCCTTTGGACTCTGTCCCCATCAGGTGCTTTATCCATAGTCCAATTGCTTTCTCAGTTAGCTGCTGCTTCTGTGCTCTCATTGTTATGCCCATATCAGCTTTACCCAGCTCTCAAAGCTGCATTTCTTCAGGGACTGCTAACCTGTTTTCAGCTTGTGCCCATGTTTCCATTTTTGTGTGTTGTTTTTGGAGGTGGTACTCCACAAGAGCGCAGAAGACACCTGGTTCCGGGCTCCAGTTCACACAATGAGCTCTTGCAACCTCAGCCTGATGGCAAGTCTAACCGGTCACAGTCTATGCTAAGGTGCTAAGGTGGGGACTGTTAGCAGCACAGGCTACTATTACTGGACCATGGGGCAGTAAGACCACTTCTTCTCTCAGTCCTACAAAACCCTTCTTTCTACAACACAACCTGTATCGGGAGAAGGGGAATGAAAAAGCATACAGCTAAGGAGAGCTGTTTGTCCATGGCTCTACTGCTATTTTTTAGTCCTTGCTCTTCTCAGAAAGATATTTTATGTTCATACACGATGGTGAGAAGGTCTTTATTTACATTATTGCCACATCAGATTCATGGATATATATTTGCCCCTTTTCGTGTCATCTGAAGGTGGAGGTCCCTGAGCCTCCTGGTGTCACGATCAGCCTTCACAGAGGCAGTGCTGGGTCCTGATGCTCTTTATGAATCATCCACCCTGCTATGCCAGTAAGATGTTCCCTCAGACAAGCCTGTAGCGAGCCAGTGCTGTTTTGGAAACCTCATAGAGCTCAATACTCTAATTACAGATATCGGAGGCAGTTCCTGAGCCAGGGCATCATTTTCTCACACAATAAGGGGTGGAGAAAATTTTCAGAGTGGAAGTCATGAACTTCTCCCTTTCACTATCAGAGTCTAAGAGATGCCCAGTAGCCTCTGTGACTCACTCTAATATTATAAATCAGTGGGCTGTCATGATATTTTCAGATGCCTGCTGTCAGTAACAGAGAAGAAATCTGTATCCTGCCTGCAAGCCAGGAAAATAACTCAGGAAATGAAGGCTGCACTTGTGGAGAGTAGCAAATATTGTAGAGTCAAAATTTTTATTTCCATGAAATCTTTAATTAACATTCATACACCAGGAATTAGCACACATATCCAAGCTATTCACACAATTTTTTATCTTTTCAGTGCAGGTGCACCAAAATCAGTCTGATTCCTCTTTCCAGCTCTGAGCATATTACAGAGAACATGCAATTCCCTTAGGCAGCTACTGGGAACCAAGGACACTTGCCTCACGTTCAGATGCTCATTAAAAAAAGAATACCCTAGGAATAAATGGATGCCATCAGAGTTGGGAGCTTCCTTTAAGGAAACCTTATAATGATCCTGTATGTATCTAACCTTACAAAAAATAGGTGTGTAGACAGACATAGACAGGTGAATTCTTTGAGCAGACCTTCAATGAACTAGCTCACAAATGACACAGTTAGGATTCCTGGGCAACCCGGAACACAGAACATGTACTAATTTTTCTTTCTTATCTGATAGAAATGCATATCAGAACACAAGAATATAATTTCAGTTCCTTCATTTGCATAATGTGGTCATTTGGAAATAGTTTCTTTCATTCATCTGTAATCTTTGTAGAGGTTATGAAGTACAATTTGGAACACTAAATCAATCTAGAATTTTTAACAGTATCAAAATTAAAATCTCCCACTGTATACGGGGAAGCAGAACCTTAAAGTCAGAGACCATAAAAAGGTTTTAAACCATGAAATACAAGTGTGCACAGGATCTGGTCCAAGCAAAGTTCTTCTGAAAATTCCTGAGCAAAGTCCATGGAAAAGATCCAAGATTTTCCATATATTCTCTCTGACAAGAATTATGTTGCAGTTCTAGACTGAGTAACAAGACATATAATATGGATTTTCTACTCCCATCGGAACTAGTAAGATAAAATTCTCCTTGACCCACAGGTTCCGTGTATTGGTCTCCCCTGTCTGGAGCTTGGGGAAAGCAACCCTATCAATCACATCTACTGAAGTCAGTGAGAGCTTTGACCCTAACATCACTGTTAAATATCTCGTGTTTACTGCCAGTAATTCTTTTTGTGGCCTAAGTTAGGTCAGGAAGTCTGAAAACCTTCTAAGCCAAGTGTGTGCAAATGTGTTTGTTCCCTTAGCACATACAGGTGTAAGCAAACATAGGTGCCAGCAAATCAAGTGTTTACGTAGAGAGGTGATTCATCATATACCTGAAGGACTAACATGTGGGTTCGAATTTTGTATTTAATCTAAAAAGTCTCCTGTGCAACTATTACCATTAATAGTCTTTATTAACATCAGTAGGGGGTCTCTCCAGCTACATGGGGCTACATTTGCTGCTTCTGACAGAGCTGAGAGAAGCATCTAGTGTAGTCAGTGTTTCTGGGAACTACAGTGCTGCTTCTGAGCAATGTTTTGTTTTGCTTTGCTTTGCTTCATATCTTTACCCCCTGCTGCATCCTGTAGTTTGTTTTTCTTTACTCTTTCCTTCTTTTTAGTTTAATTAAGTGAATTGAAGTGAACAAACAAAGCCTCAGACACTTGTAAATTCCCAGCTACCACAATACTGATCATTCCACATCCGTGGAAATTGCTTTTTGCATCTTTAATTTGCAGGCTGTATGTAATAGGAATGTGAGCAGGGTCTGTCCCACAGGATTATTAGACAGATGAAAAATGCAATGCAGTAATAGTGGAATAAATAGAACAACAAAGCAATGAAACAACAGCTAGAGAGAGCAGATTATTTGGAAATAGAGTTATATGCCATGTAGCAAGGCACACTATACTGATCCCTTCTGAGTTGACAGAAGTGTTGGCAGGAAAAAAAGGTTTTTGTATACATTTGACATCTGCATTTTCATTACACTGGGAAAATTATTAAGATAAATAAATGTAGCCAAGCATGTCCAATTAGTGATTAGTCACTTTCAGTGTTTTTTTCAACAGTCTTCATTGTGTTTACAAAATCCAAATCAGCCTTTTACTATCAAATAACAGATTGGACATCTCTGGATATTATACGAACATTTTAGTGGTGACCAAACAAAGGAAATTATTTTAATCTTCCATACATGGATCAGAAAACACACCAAAAAAAATCAGTCATTAAGTATACAAAGGACTCGGAGTGAAAATGGCTAGAGGAAACAAGAAGGTGGAAGACTGTTCAACAGACTAAGGGTCAACAAAGTCATGTATTTGTGCTGACAAGGAACATTCGAAGCAGTATCTGCACAAGCAGACAATCCACTAAGATGCAAGCTTAAAAATCATGAGTGCTGTGTCGGTCTGCCCTTAAGAACTGACAGGACTGACCTGGGACCTTGCATGCTCCTCTGCCCGCTGCTCAGGCTGTAGCATTCACAGGGAGTGGTTTCACAGCCATGCACATTTTGAAATGTTCAGTAAGTGATGTCAAAGACTTGGGAGTCTCTAAAATAGGTCAAAATGTGACTGACTTGAAATAAAGGGGCTACATTAATCAAGGAATTGGTTAGGAAAGATAAACCGAAAAAGAAGCCTGGTAAAAGAAAACAAAACTGATCTCATATACATCTCTATAGCACCACTGATTTTAACTGAGGACAGGAATTTGTCTTGAAGAACTGAAATTCTAGAACTGAACAGTTTGGCAATCTGAAAGAGGAGAGCAAAAGGAGATAAGTGATGATTATTGGTAAAATGTAGGTACAGCATTTGAGATGGAACCGCAGAGGCTCTTTGAAACTAAGTACAACTGAAAGGTGAGAAGCTGGTAAAAACAGCCTGTGAAGCAGATAATCTCCAGGATCATAGATAAGAGATGGCCATAAAAGCACCAACAATTTTAGTTCACATTGTACTTTCTCAATCTACAACATCTCACGGTGACCTATGCAACATCTTGAACCGTGGTGATGGGGAGCCAATTTTAACTTTGAACTTAATTGTAGCAGTTACATTAATTATTATTCAACGACAAAGAAAAGAAGAGTTGTTGACAGAAAACTTTATAAGATAGGTTTGGGATTTTTTAACAGGTTTTTATTTGGTCAAAATAGAGATTATTCTGTATCTTAAAGAACACCTTTGAAGCAATATATACATTTGAAAGAAAAGTAGTTAAAATTTACTGTCTACACTATTATTATGTTTGATAGACTCAAGAGAAAATGCTAGGACAAAGGAGGAAAACCAAAGATTTTGCTCTTAGAAAGCACTCTGAGAAACAAGTAATAGGATGTGGATATGAACAACAATGAATCATTTTAACCTGCCATGGAAGTGTCATGCAACATGAAGCCCCATTTCAGCTCAAATGGCTTGAAAGGTGATTGCTGGTTCCTCAGCAGAAACAGGAATTTTGGAACAATAAAGCTTGCAAAAACCAGAAGGCCAAAAATGTATTTTCATGCCTGACATAACAAAACCTTTATTTAGTATCTGTTGTCTGACCTGCCCTGCTCCTGCGGACAACAGCATAATAATGTTGTGGAAGACCCAACAGAAATTAAAAGCCATATGTATATGAAGGAAAATTAAAACACCTAGAGCCTTGCAATTTTGATGCCTTTTACTGGTATTTTAGTAAAGTTCTATTAGGCACTATGAACCTATTTACTGATATCTAAGGTCTGGCTCTGAGACTATTATTGTCCTTTCAAAATTTTATGCTGATTTCAACACCTACTGAAAAGCATAAGCAACATTTTTTTTTTCACTTGGACCTTTTGACGTTGTCTTCTCACCCTCAGTAATGACAACTTTGAGCTGTTACATTTTGGAAAATAAGATATTTTAATCATATCTCCTTAGAATTCCTACTGACAATCTCTTCCTCACATTTATTAACACTTATTATTTCGAGATCAGTCGGTTCTGCATCTGCTTGGTTTCTAAGACAATATACAGTTCATCCGCTCATTAAATCCCAGGAGTCATATCCTTATTTAGAAGCTGAAACTACCAATCCAGAGATCCTATTGTGAGACCTTTATTTCTTCCAAGATTGCTTATGGTAACTTTTATTACATATATTTCCTAAAGCTGCCTGGCTCAACTTACAGTCCCTGATGTTTCCACTCTTCTTGTCCTTAAAGTTGCAACATGTTCCTACCTTGCTAGGGATTTCTGTTGTATGAAGAGAATGAGACTAGCTCTTGGTGATAAGTTTTCCATGTTAGTTTCCAGTCTTTCACTGTTTTCCAACTCCTGGTCTGGTTCCTTGTCCCCATATACTATTCTGCCTCAAGGGCACTACCTTCCTTTGTTTCACTCAGACTTGGAAAATCCTTTCTGATAAGTCATCAGGTTTGCAACACCATGCTATTAGCACTTCAACCCCAAAGCCTCCCCTGAGTACATCTGCCTTGACACTGATATTGTGGAGATCTAGCGAATACTGCCTGGAGACTTCAGAGCCAGTCTGAAAAGTGACCTGGTACCTTTCACTAGGTCTACATGAGAAAGGATTCTGGTCCAACAGAAGCAGATTTGTTTGGCAGAACAGCTTCATTGAGGATCCTTTTTTAGGGAACTGAGAGGCCTGCCTTAAAGGCAATGGGAAGATACACTTGGAAATGGCTGGACTGTTTTCAGCTGGCAACCATTTTCATCACTGATAATCATTCATAGCAAGCTCTTGTGCCTGGAAACTCTTCAAAACAGTGCTCTAAGCAAACCTTCCTGGTTGTCCCTGTTGCCAGGTGTGTTCTCTGAGACACTTCCACCTCTGCACATCTTGTCATGTTTTTCTTGGCTTTTACTAGGTGGAAAACTGTCAGGAGGTTATTTTTTTTTTCTTTGAAAAGTGCCAAATAGGTCATTAAGCTGGTGTTGATAGAGCCCCTGGCCACCAGGTTTTGTGGCACGCACAGTCAGATATCTCTGTCCTTGTGGAACAGAATATGCACACGTTCCAGCTTCTCTCTGTGGAGAAGAGACAGGGCTTCAGACTGCTTTCTGTGAACCTGTTGGTGGTTGTGTCAGAGTTGTTGCTGTGTGTGTTTAGTTTTTAACAGCAAATAGTACAAATGCTGTACATCTGCAATCTCCCAATCGCAAAGACTGGGAGGACAATTCCCAAGCATCCGGAAGCAGGAAGAGCAGCTCCCTCCATGGAGTCACTTGTGTCAAAAGGAACGTGCGAACTGGAAATACACTGTGAAGGTGACATGCCTGGATAGGCAGATGTGCTGGTTTACTCTCTCATTTGCAGCTAGTGTTCCAGCCCTGCCATGCTTATCATCCTCCTTCATGCCTAAACTGGTCTAAGGTTTCAGAGCAGGAACGTCTACTCCACTGTTCTCTAATGTGCAAATCAGATCATGTTTACTTCAGAGTTTTCTAACACTGGATAACTTCTGCTTTAGCTCAACTGAGACTAGTACTTACCAGATTAATTTCTGAATTATAGATATAACCAATGTAATATCCGTGTAATTATCCCAGAAATTAATTTGGCCTATTATATTTAAATATTTATGTGAACATAGTCTCCGTTTCCTTCCTTTGAATCTTTCCTTTCTTTCTCACTTAGATATACAAGATCTGAGGCTGAAAACAGCCTGACTGTCATTGTACTGGAGTACAGTATCAGTTACACTTAGCCCCCCACAGAGAGGAAATCAGCCAGTGTAGGGGGTTCCTTTTCCAAACTAGATTACTTGGAATACAGAAAATGGAAAAATACATGAAAATCCATTATTTCAAACATCTGAATGCATTATAAAGGCTCCACTAAAATCATAGGATGTGTCATAATTAAATGGCTTGAAAATAATTCCTTGAGAGCAGAGATTTTATATTCAGTCATGCAGAGCAGCACATAGGAGTTTTTCCCCTCAAAAAGCTTCTTTGCGTTATGTTATTATACTCCCAAGAAAATTGGATCTGCTATGAATCCAAACAGAATTAAAACTTTTGAGCATCCAAAGGTTTTGTTTATGGAGATGGAGGTAACTAATGCCTAAATTCCCAGGTTCTGACCTCTGAGGGTGGGGTTTTTCTGTACTTGGGCTGAAGTCACATGTCAATAAAATGCTTGCTGGTCACCTGAGTATTGGAACAAGGAGGAGCTTGAGTCATAAATTTTTATGTTCCTCAGACCCTCCTGAGCACAGGTTTCTTCTATGTGAAGAGCAAGACCATGACTTTTGTCCTGTACCCTCACCCAATATGCCTGAGGTGGCTGCAGAGAAAGGAGTTAGCAAGCGTTTCTGACATGAATCTAGATTCAGGGATGTGAGTCAGGAGCCAGACACAGATGTTTCGCAGATAGTGCATGAGACTCTGAATATCTAACATTTAAATAAGTGATGGTCCCACAGTCCTAATTACACAGTGCTCCCTGAGGGAAAAAAACACAGCATTCCTGTGGATCGTTGTGAAAATAAATATTTCTTCAGATCTAGGCCTCAAAACAAAGGTGAAGGAATCAGGAGGAGCCAGATGAAATGCCATTTAACACAATAACTTCTTGAAGTTGCAGTTTACAGTGTTTATGGATGAAAATCAGCTAAATGTTTAGGCAGACCAACACAGTCTATTTAAAAGAAGACACAACACATAACACAATCGTATCATATCACAACTGTGCAACAACATTTCCCTCTGTTCCAAAAAGGTATTAATCATAGCAGGAAAAAGGAATCTCTGTGTCTGTCAACCTTAGAGAAAAGTGTTAAAACATATAAAAGTTCAATAAACAGCTTCACATGACATCAACACTATTCAGCTGAAAACCTTCAGATCTTTCAGTCCTGTATAAAAAACCATCAGCATTTGAAACGTGTGTACTGGAAGAAATGCAGGGACATGATGGCTGTGAATACAGAAAACTATTTGTACACAATCAAGTTAGGTAATGGTGCAAAAAATTGCTCTATAAATCAATCAGCCCTCTATACTTGTTTCATTAAGGGATAATATAACTCTGATATCATTTCACTAAAGTTGGCTAAGCTTCTCATATTTGATTTCCATCCAATATTTTTTAGCAGAACTCAGCATTTTAGAAACAAAGGAAAGAAAAAAATCCAGTGCAGATGTACATTTTCATGATGTTTAATGCAGAACAGCAAGGTTGCAGTACATTAGTCATCATGGCAAGCAGCCTATGTGGAATATTAACTAAACTTTGAAGAAAAGCTGTATTTGTTCTAAATGCCTATACCGCTGTTTGCAGAACATTTGAATATTCCAAAGTGAGTGTGAGAGTTATCATTAAGTCAGGGCAATGCTGGCTAACTTCTCCCCGTAGGCAAACTTGTGCAGCTCTAACTGACGGTAATACATAGCCATACAATCATACCTTAGGTCAATTTTTGCCTCATATTGCCATCCTGATTTGTGTGAGTTTATTCTGAAAAGCTGTGTACAGAGCAAGAAAGACAGCCGTTGATATTTCCTGGTTCATGGCAGCACCTCATTTGTGATTCACCTCCTGCACCTTCTCCGCTTGATCCTGTTAACGACCCACAAGTCATAGAAGGTGCTAAGCTCCCTCTGTTACCATTTAGTTCAGTGGCGTGAAAGGAGATTTTGACCAAACGTGTGATCATAATGTCACGTTCAAGATCACTTAGCTTTTGAGTGAGATGAGATCATGTGGCTCCTTAGAATCAGCGTGTATCAAGTTTAAAAGGGTGCATATAACATTTCACACATACAATCATTAGTCATCTGATATATTAAAAATAAGCACACCCTAAAAAATACCACCTTACCCCCAATCCTCTGCTTTAATGACGTAAAGTAAAATCAGACTATTATTCTGGAGGCTCATTTCTAAAGGGTAAGTCACAGTACCTGTTCTCAAATGTTCAAAAATTGTACTGATACATAATGGATAATTTCTATTTCAACTGTGGATATATGAAAAATCATGCCAATAAGCAATTGACATGATTATGCTTTTAGCATTGCACAAGCTAACAGTTGTAAAGTAATTTTGTCACTGATGCCATGTTATTTTGCAAGTTAAAGTAATAAGTCAGGTAAATGCATGTTTTTAAACACTGTTTCCTTGGTGTAATCATATTTTCGCTCCCTATTACTGGTCTCTTATGTCTGTATGCTTAATCTATTTCTGCGACATAGTTTTGTATATTTTTGTTTTGTTCATTCTCCAACATTTATTCGCTTTCATTCTGACTTACCTTCTCCCTCATGCTGTGATAGATTTCTCCCTCTGTTTACGTTGTGGCAGACTTTTTTTCATTGATCTGCTGATCCAGACATAGCTTCTTCTCTGTCTTGACTTGTCCTTATTTCAGCCTGCAAATAATTAGGTTCCACTTAGTTCTGGTGAAGGTGAACCTTACTCGGAAAGGAGTTCTCCAAGTAGCAAAAAGATTACCCAAGAGTTAGCAAAGTCCACCCTATCTATTAGAGACTCCTGAACTGTTGAGCAATGCACTCCTTCCCATGCTCTCCACCACATGACAGAGCGAAATCTGGCTATCTCTGCTCATCAGAGGCCCATCTCCTACAGACAAGGACCAACGTTATTTGTGTTTCATGTGTTCCTTCGCATGCCAAACACTCACATCCAGATTCCTGGGTCTGTGTCCACACTGCCTGGTTCACGTGGCACGCTCAGACTTACAGTCTGTCCCATAAATCCTTACAGCTCTTTGAAGTGTATGGCCCTGATCCTCATGCTTCAAAGTATATTCCAACCCAGATAAATACATACTACCTAAATCAATCTCCCTGCACTCTGCAGTTGTACTGTAATAGAATATGTTTGATTTTTTTTTCCGCTTTTCTTTTTTTCCCTTCCTTAGTGGAAGGCTTAGAAGCAGGTGTTTTACTGACAGAAAGAGTGAAAAGACATTCCAGTTTTTCATCCCCTCTACACCAGGTCAGTCATCATCAGAGTTCAGCTAGCAGAATCGTACCAGCTAATGGAGCTACCAGAAGTGCAATGAAATATGCCTCAGGTTAGCTAGACAGGAGAAGGTCGGTGTGCAGATGTAGACATGGCTTATAGGTAAATATGTCAAAAGAAGTGTGAAGCCGTACTTGTAAAATAAGGCAAGTGGAGGGGAAGAGCTGACAACAGAACATAGACAATGAAAGTGAAAAAGGACAGGAAGAGTGAAGCTATAAAGCTGCTGAGTTACTTATTCTTCAGGCCTCGTTCAAGTAGAAAACTTGTATATTTTTGAATGGGAGGTGCACTGTGCCTTTATCCTACTAGGAAAAGTGTTAAATCTATAATCTAATCAGCCATTTGGATAGTTAAGACGCTGCCCCATGTTTAGGCAGAAGCAGCTGGAGTGAAGATTAGATTGGTTGAAAACAGAACAGGGACAGCCTGTAATTATTCCAGTCCTCTGAGCCCAGACTTTTACTTTCCATGGGCAGCTGCAGGACAGCTAGACAGCCACTCTCTACCACTAACAGATAAGTGAATTTTTTTTTCCGTTTTCAAAATTAGATTGATCTTTGATTGACAAGCATCCAAACCCTCTGTATCATCCTAGATCTGTCAGAAAGGGACAGCAATGAGGTTCACTGATGACAAAAAGTTACCTGCAATATATGCAACCCAGACAAATAATTAAATACTCTAATATCCAGCCAGGCAATTTTAGTCCAGGCTGAAGATATTAGCACCCAGAGAGGACTGACAGCACACATGCCTGCTTGATAAGGAAAGAACAAATCATGCGATTTTACCATTCAAATATCTTTCCAGGGCAACCTTTGAATCAAGAAGGTAATGGATGGATCTTGTAGAGTAACAACTGATATATGGGTCTGAAATACTCCATGAAGAGAAAAAATAGTTTCAGGTCTCTTACCTAAAGAGAAGGCTTAATGACCTACTAGGGTCAAAACAGATTGACTTTGCAGAAAGAATTTCACATTGGGATGAAAAAAGTAACTGAAAGAGTCTTAATTTCCTTTTATGGCTCAGCAGCCAGAGTTCCTACAGACAAAATAGATAAGAACTATAATGGTTAGAGAAAGAGGTGCTGAGTTTGTAAACGAAGTCAGTGTAGAAACCTTTTCTTACTATACTTTTTTTTTAAAGTGAACAGAAAGGACAAAGAACAGGATAAATGTGTTTTACAAATGCTAGAAACATATGAAACAAGATTGTTGTATTAGAAACATATGTTGAGGGAAAATTATGATTACATTGGAATGACAAAGACTTGGTTAAATAAAGCTATCAACTGGGAGATAAAATTACCAACGTATAAATTTTGCAGATGGGTGAGGTAAAACAAAAGTAATGAGGGAGGGAGCAATTTGCGTATAGGGAGAATACTGAATAAACAGAAATAAATGACACCAGGATTTTGGCTGATGCAACAGGGAGTATTTGAAGCAAACTGGAGAACGAGATATGGAAAAAGTTAGTCTTTGGATCTTGCCAGAGACCTTCAGAAGAGAATGAGAAAGCATATCAGGAAATGTTTTTACAGATGAAGGAAGTCTGTATCAAACTTGGTGTAATGATCCTGTTAAGAGTTCAATTGCCTCGACATTTCCTAGGAAAATATTAGTGGGAAAAAGTACGAAGGAAGCATAATTATGAAAGTAATACAGGATTGCTTCCTGTGCAGGAAAAGAGTAATGGGGATATAGTGACTACAGACGAAGCAGGCATGATGAACACAGTCAAAGCTGGGGAGAATAGTACAATAATTAGTGCAATACCCCAGCTGAAATGCTAGTAAGACTGTAAAAAGGTAAGTAACGATTGTATTTCAGTAAAATCAAACTGTGAATGAATATTAAATAAATTAAAAGTAGCCTGAAATAATTCAGCTCTGCCAAATTCAGAAACACATCCAGCTGAATCTTAAAAGTGTCCGATGATGGCAAATCCACCACTTCCCTGGGGAGAATATTCCAATGGCTGATTGTTCTCATTGTCAAAAATTGTCCTCTTCTGTCCAATCAGAATCTCCCAGGAGTAACTTGTACCCATCACCCCTTGTCTTTTCATGTGACTCCTTGTAAAAAGGGAATCTCCATCTTCCTTGTAGCCACCCTTTAAATATTGGAACACGGGGATACAGTTTCCTCTAAGCTTTCTTTTCTCAAGGCAGAACAAACCCGATTCTCTCAGCCCTCCCTCATATGGCAGGCTTCCCAGTCCTTTGATCATCTTGGTGGCCCTTCTCTGGACCCTCTCCAGCCTGTCCACATCTTTTTTGTATAGCAGGGACCAAAACTGAACACAGTATTCCAGGTGTGGCCTGACAAGGTCTGAGTAGAGCAGGATAATGACTTCTTTGTCTCTGCTGGTGATGCCCTTGTTGATGCAACCCGGCATCCTGTTGGCTTTCTTTGCTGCAGCAGCACACTGTTCACATACTGAGATTGTATGATGGCATGTCAAAAGGTATTCTCCCACATTTCCCTGCTTATTGGGGGGTGAGGTTCACAAATGAGCTTGAGTGCCACGAACAAAGCCTAACAGTGATTCTCCACTACACACTACAGGTTATCACTCATGTCAGATGTGGGGAACCTGGGTTCAAGACCTTATTTTGTCTAATAGAAGTGGAGTCAGTTCTCCAAGGAAACTACTTTCTCATGAACAACCAGGTAGCCCAGACTAGAGTGCTCTTATGTTTTAATTCTGAAGATGATCCAATTGTATCAAAGATACAGCATTTTCTGTTTGTCGACTGTTGGCTATTAGAAGGATGGTAGGTGATTGTCAGAGGAATGCCAGGACCTTCCAGTGCATGGAGTAATTTAAACCAGAGATATTGAGGCAGTCCTAAATTTCCTATTGCCCTGCCACTAGTGCTCTGTGTTCTTCTCTGGAGACAAGAAAATGAGTTCTAGCTGTTTTTCCAACTCAATAAAGACATGTGAAGCTGTACCTGCCTCATCTTGGTCATGCTCCTTAGCCTCCTAGCAAAACCTTCCTTCTTCACCTTTGTCATTGGCTCCAAAGGGCTATTGCTGAACCTTCTTCTTTGTTCTAGCTCCACTTTTTAAAGTAACAAATGCATTGGAAATTCCACTGAAACTAGGTTAGTTTTTGAATCATCTGTGGTATGTTAATTTAATCCCTACAAAACTCTTTTGTTTCACATCATCCCAGATTACTTCTTTTCTCTCAGAATTACCACAAAATAATAAATGGACAGAAATTATTTCCACCCTCCTGACTGTCATCACCTTTATGTGAGGAAACTACTTTTTTCCCATTTTTGTACAATGTTCAGAGCCAACACACTTGTGCTGATTAGCTCAGCCAAAATTGCTTTGCATTCCTGTCTAGACACAGGACTAGATTCTGTCTGAGCAACCGTTCCTAGAGCCACAAGGGATCCAGAGGAGACCTCCTGGAGCAACCTAACAGGGGAGTGGACAGATATTCGAATGATTTCTCCTGTGCAAGGAGTGCACTTCTCCCTCAGAAATACAAACAGGACTTCTTGGGGTAGAATTATTCTAAAAAATTTGTCAACTTTGTGAAAAGTGACAACTTGATTATCAGGAAGTTTAAGTACACGAGAATATTCACACATGCAAAGAAAAAAAAGTCAAGTTGAACCCTTATTAGGTAGGCATCTTAGTCATAACTCTAGGAACCAAGACCATATATATCAAAATTTTTCATCATGTGTTAATTTACTCCTATTAACTTTCTTGTGTGGTGCAGTTGTTAGCTGTTCTCCAATTTTGTGCAATTGGCCTCTTGGCAATTGACCATTTGCACTATTTGTACAATTGACCATTATACAGACTTTTAACGAAGAAAAGTGTATGTGACTTGTATTGATCTATTAAGTCAATTTCCATCCAGTTTCATTCCCATCTATACTTTGGATCAGTAAATTTTGCATGTCCATTTAACTCCCATCTCAGCACTTTTCTGTTGAAGTCTGTTATAATTTTTGGCTTCCTAAGCAGCCTCCAAAGGTCTCAAGCTGATCATCAGGTTGAGTACTAAATACTATACAAATTCTACATAGATACTACTAAATACTGCAGAAAAAAAAGAGTATGCAATTGCTTCCCTCTAAGGAAAAAATATCTTGGGGAAAAACAGAAAGGAGAAGAGATACATGGATAAGCAATATGAGTCGCAGTATTACCACCTGGATTGCTTTATTTGTGTGGTTTGAAGTGTGGGTATGTGTACTCTATCTTGCACAGAACCATAGAATCGCAGAATTGTCTAGGTTGGAAGAGACCTTTAAGATCATCGCGTCCAGCCATCAACCTAACACTGCCAAAACCACCACAAAACCATGTCCCTCAGCACCACATCTCCATGTCTTTTAAATACCTCCAGGGATGGTGACTCAAACACTTCCCTGGGCAGCCTGCTCCAATGCTTGACATCTCTTTCAGTGAAGAAATTTTTCCTAATATCCATCCTAAACCTCCCCTGGTGCAATTTGAGGTCATTTCCTCATGTCCTATTGCGTGTTACTTGGGAGAAGAGACCAACCCCCACCTCGCTACAACGTCTTTTCAGGTAGTTGTAGAGAGCAATAAGGTTTCCCCTCAGCTTCCTTTTCTCCAGGCTAAACAATCCCAGTTCCCTCAGCCATTCCTCATAAAACTTATTCTCCAGACCCTTCTCCAGCTTCGTTGTCCCTTTCTGGACACGATCCAGCACCTCAATGTCTTTCTTGTAGTGAGGGGCCCAAAACTGAACACAGTACTCAAGGTGGGGCCTTATCAGTGCTGAGTACAGGGAGACGATCACTTCCCTAGTCCTGCTGGCCACACTTTTCCTGATACAGGCCAGGATGACGTTGGCCTTCTTGGCCACGTGGGCACACTGCTGGCTTATATTCAGCCAGCTGTTGAACAACAACCCCAGGTCCTTTTACGCCAGGCAGCTTTCCAGCCACTCTTCCCCAAGCTGTATGGGGTTATTATGATCTAAGTGCAGGACCCAGCACTTGGTCTTGTTGAACTTCATACCATTACACCATCTTTCTTTACACTGCAAAAAGCTCAGAATTTGTCTTCCTGGAATAAGTTAAGAAATGAGAGTATCAGTAGTTTTCTTATATGGAGATGACTGGAGCTAAAGTTGAGGTTTGAAAGCCCACTGCTCTAGGGATTAAAGTGTACTTTTAACATTTTGCGTATTCCTTGACATTCATGGGTCAGTGTTAGAAGGCTGATCTCACAGATGTTTTCCTCTGGGTTTCTGATAATCCCGCACATTTCTCCTTTCTTTCGTAGCAGCCTCACACCTACATGCAACAGACTGGTAGTAGCAAGCACTGGTCCCTGCTGTATTTTGCTGTAATTAGCAAGTTAAGAAAGATCTGAGAAACATTTTAAATGGATACTGCTGAGTTTTGTAGTGATTGTAAAATAATCTGGGTAGAAACATGTAAGATCGTACCTGTGCAGGGAAAGTGATTAGTCACTGTTTCAAGCACCCCAGCACTGAGCCAAAGCATTGAGAAATTAAAAAAAACACAACTTTCAGGTTTGTCTTTGAGGATCTGAATAAAACATTATGTCTACTCATTTTATCACCTATAAGGCAGTGTTTGCATTCACTTACTTTCCTCCAGCAATGAATAAGGAAAATGGCAAAAAGGTTGGAAAATAATCTCTATAAAACATGAGTTTTGTCAGAGGTAGTTGGCTGGTCTTGTGCTTGAAAACCATCAATACAGTCTTTTTAAAAACTTTATTCCTCACTCCAAAGAAACATAAAATAGTGACACAGGCACTCCCCAGGCTCTGAAGACCAGCACATTGGGCACCGTTTGAGTCACAACACCACACTGTAGTCTGCTTGAGTAGACGTATTCTCCCACATGGACCCTACTAAAGTTAACAGGACTCCAAACATCTGCAAGAAAGTACATGAGGACACCGGAACCTTAATTATTCTCAACCACTGCAGTATATTTATATTCTGAAGCCAAACTGAGAACTTCATTTTCAGCTTACATTTAAGTGTGGAAATTAATCATTTGGGATTGTAATTATACATATAATGCTCAGGGAAATCATAATAACATCCAAAGTACCACATCTTTAGCCTGCATTTTGGTTTAGACATGTTAGATAATGCTTAATGAAGCATTTTACATCCTATTAAAGCTTTATAGCACACGCTACCTCCTACTATAAAATGCTTAGAGTCAATACCTAAATGCACTTTAAAATCAGATACACGTATAAAATATAAACATATTGTATAATTTTCCTACATGTTAGAGTTAATACAATTTATTAGAGAAGGCCAGAGTTCTGTGTATTTGGTGCAGTATTCACAGTAATAACTGCTAGTGGTAAAATATGTTAGCTGGAGATCAGGTAGTGTTTGTGTACAGTTACATTACACTTGCCAGAATATATATATATGACTGAAATAAATATACTTAAATGAAATATTTCTTTAGTATAATGCACCTGGATGCAATTTCTATTAATAAATGATAATGTGCTATAAATTTTTCTAATTTATTAAAATAAAAACGTTATTAAAGACAATGTATACACACAGGCAGAAGCATTCTGGAAGTCTTTAGACTTAAACACACTAGTACCACTTGTCAAGGAATACTCCTTTTATGAACAATAACAACATTATTTGAAAGAAGTGTGTACTGATCACTGAAGAATGGTACAGATTTAACTTTTTTAAGCATATAGTTAAATCTCACTGATGTTAGCAGGGCAACATAACTCACCCTAGGGAAAGGCAAATATAAAAATAAAAAGACAGAAGGAAAGGAGAAATTTGTAAAGAAGATTACACCTGATTCCATGATGTTAAAAAAGCAGTATTTTTGCTGTGTCATAATTTTCCATTTCTGTTTTAAAATTTACTATTAGATAAAGTTTTAGTTTATTTTCAACAGTCATCTGACCCAAGAATCTGATTAATTCCACAGATATCTTCAGCAACTGTGATTTGATCAAATTTGAACTAACACTGATGGAATAGGTAAGATCCCCATCCTCAACACTAGAGAAACCCACTGCTGAATTCCAAGTCCTTGCTCTAAGCACTGGTTTTGTTGGAGCACAACAGGGAATAGTTGCAACCTGGGAACAGTTTTTCTACCTTCATTCTTGCAAACCAATGAGCTGAAACTTTCCAAACATTTCAGCTACAGGCAGGTCACTAACCTAACAAGCTTCAGCCTAAATCATTAAAATTATAAGCAACTAAAACAAGGTTCTTATGGTATGGTGATAACCATAGATGTTGTGACATTATGTGTCTATTCGGCTGGAAGAAATATCTACTACTTACTACTTACTACTATCTTTGCCACTATTGTAGTAATAAATGGCAGAAATCCTCACTTAACCATCACAAAGCTCTCTTGATAACATTCTCCAGCCATACTGATGGAACCTCCTGCCTGTGTTAAAAATGAATATACTTACTATGAAATGGTTCCAATTAGATCAAGTAGTTTCATGTCTATTTTAGGCATCACTTAAAGCAAATAGTCTGTCATTTCTTGTGATAAAGCAGCCAGTGCTGCTTAACATGCTCATTTTTAACGAAATCAAACGATATTATTTAACTATTAATTTATCCCCAGTCAAGTAGATCATTCCCCAAACTTGTCTCTCAAGGTAGCTTTCAATTTGCATTTTTGACTGGAGGGCTTAAAGTGTAATTCAGCCAGAGGCAAAGAGCTGGCACAAGGCTGTGGACCACGTAAGGCCTATATTGAAGTGATAAACTGTAATATCTTCTTCTCAGTTTTCGTCATAGAAGTGAATTCCAGCTCCATCAAGGACTTGACCCAGAGTAGTGCGTAGAAGTCTTCAAGGCTGAACCTGTCCATAAGTAGTAATAATTTTTTATGGAATTAAACCTGCAAAAACAGAGCTCAGAGGGGAGATTATTTTATAAGTGAAATGTTTCCAAAACACTTCAATTAGTGGAATAAATAGGCTTCTTAGACACATTAAGTTTTACAAATATGGGAGTGAGCACCTCCTGTGCCCTCAGGATATTGACAGAAAGGTGACTGCAACATAGACATCCCCTTAATACCATAGTCGAACTGTTGATTCATGCAATCTCATATCATCTCTCTCCAGTGAGGCCAGTACCTACTGCAGCAGAGGAAGGCAAAAATTTCTGAGGTGTTTAATGACGATCCTAATGAGGTTTCATCTGTAACAGTTGGCAGCAGAATAGAAGAGTCTCAAATAAAAAAAAACCAAACTGCTGTAACAGGGCTCTTAATGAAGACAAGACAAGGGTGTTTTCATGTTTAATTTCTGTCAAAAATTTTTTCTACTTCAAAACATTTGCATGAATCTTTAACCACTTGGTCTGCAGAAGTCATTTAATTGTATCTACCCCTTGTACCTTTGCATTCCTGCTCCTCTTCCGTGTGCTCATCTGCAGTGACACAGCCATCAAATTGAAGCAAAAATGCAATGAAGCACTTAGATGCAAAGTTCAGGAATCAAAGCTTCAGGCTGATATAAGTGATTCAACTGCCTGCCTCTCATTAAATGCTTGGAGAAAGAGAGTTGTTATGCTTCTTTAAATAAGCTGTTCTTTCGACAGCAGAACAAAAAAAAGGAAAAAATGCTCCAGACTTTAACATTTTCTTTCCAAAAAGGAAAACAGAGCAACTTATGTCAATGCACAGTCAATCATCATAATAATAGTACTTGTCAGCTTGAGCAGATCAGAACTGAAGGATAAAAATATATTTTGCCTTGATAAATTATTTTTTAAAGGATAGGGTTTTTTTCATATATATACAGAGAACAGGAGGAAAGGAGAATGGAAAAGGAGACCCTCAGTAAGCCAGACTGGGCTTGTGGTTAGAACAGAGGAAGAGAAGGAAGAATGTATCTTGGTTCCCTGTTCTGACAAGGCTCTGGTATACACAAGAAATGTTAAAACAGAGGAAACTTCATGATCTTGCTTGAGGTGGGTGTAGACAACTACAACCCTCATCAGCTGCACACAGTCCCATCAACAGGCTACATTTAGGTCTGTTTACATTACCTAAAGTACCTTCTTATTTGACCTAAAATTTTCCCAGGTTCTTATACCCAAAGTACACTGGGAAAATAAGTCTCTCCTTTATCTACAGCTGTATAAGCAAAAGCAAAGAGCCACCAGTATTCAGCCCATTTTCCATGATAAGGCCTACAGCCAAGTTCATCTGTATGAGAATTGAAGGTACTGCCCACTTTCATGTGACCATCCTATCAGAAAAGAGGAGCCCAGAGCTGCGCTCTGCATGAACCACATCTCAATCATCCCATACAAGGGAACATGAAGGCTCCATGGAGAGCTGCAAGGGGAAGCTTTACTCTGGGAAGCTTTAACTGGGATTGTCCTGGAAAATAGACATGCTGAGTGGCTCTCTGGGAATTAGCGGGGCTTAGGTGTTTATGACTAAACTTGGGTAGATTTAGGCAGGTCGAATCCCACCCATAAATTAGGCAGACTGAATCGCACTCCAGAGGCTGTAAATTCTTGCTCAAGTCTTGAAAAGCTTTCCAGCTAAAGAAACACAGCAACTCCTCAGCAACACAGACACTTCCAGGGAATTTTGCCTAACCCCGATGTAGAGTCTGAAAATACTTGTCACCTACACTGCATAAGAAAAGATGGTACCCATATATTTTGAATCATAAATACATGACTCCTCTATCCTTTAGTTTCTAAACACTCATAAATCCTGCTAATTTCTGACTCCCCCTCCCCACTGCCCTGGCCTTTTTTTCTCCATAACTGTGTTTTTCCTGCTGCCCCTCTCCTCTCCTTCTTGCTTGGTAGATGTAACAAGAGGATGGGGTATGGTTAAGGACTGCAGCTGCTGCCTGGACCCAGGAATTGTGCAGTAGTCACTTTCTTACTTGCCTGTTGAAATGCAGTCTACCTACATATAACACAGCATCCCAGGCCTCATGCTGTTTAGGCCTCAGTTTCACTCTTTGTAAAAAAGAGGTAAAATATGGCCATTGTACTGAAATGCTTTTAAAATATCAAATTGAAGATGCTGTAATTGCAATGCGTTACATTACAGTTGTACTAATGTCTAACCTTAAACATACCGGTGGGGGGGAAAGAGAGAAGAGACCAAAAGATTTTAAAGACCCATGGCATTAGAAGGATCTACATCATGTTCACAAAAATGCAGTCCATGGCTCTAGTCTCTGATTTCGGAATGCGCTTCACCAGACCCACTCATCACATCAGTGATGTTGATCCAATTAAATTAATTGGTTCAAACCAAACTTTTTCCACCAACTTTTTGAGTGAAGAGACAGAAGTTGATCTGAATAACTGATACAGTATGATGTATTTCTAAAACTAAACCTGAAGTTGCTTCCTTCATTCTTCTGTGCTAAGTACCCTGGGGATCATTATTTTACCTGGAATAGGCCCCATCTGCATAAATGATCCCATCCGAAATGGAAAGAAAATTGGGGGTTGTTTGGGGTTTTTTTTTACCTATTTATTCTAGGTTAAACAAAAACCACACAGATCGCAACAGTTCTATCTGTGGCTGAATTAAATAAGGCCCGCTTTCCAGTCAGTCCCTGACATAAATAACCATGCATGACAAAGCTGCAGAATAACACATAATTCCTGGTAAATATTGTCTACTAACAGTATCTCCTATGCAATCACCAGAGTAAATCAAACTAATGAACTGCATAAAAATAAAGTGGAGTATCACTGATAATTTTGGTTGAGTGTAATAAAATTAGTGATGAGTATGAGTTTTATGATTTGGACTGTGAAGTTCCTTTCACAAGTTAGGGGCATTTGGCGTCAGGGTTTTGATTCAGATCCTAGTTTTAATTAAATGATTATTATTAAACTCTGCTACTAAATAAGTTTGCCTTATCATTATGCTCATCCGTATTGTAATAACTGATAATATGAACAAATCGCTGTAGTCTCTGGGAGACATCTGGCAGTTTTGATCAGAAGCACTTACATTACTGCAAGTGGAAAAATATCTTTCCAAAATTGCCATTAGATGAGCCATTGCTTGCCTGAGTCATATATTTAAATCATTTAAATTTTATTTATAAACTGTAAGAGGTGAGCTGTACCATCCCTTTCATGGTGGTCTATAGAGCTTGTTGGATTAAGTCTGGTGGAAACTTTTCCATCCAAATCAAAATTTCAGGAACAGACAGTGAGTTTCTCAAACTCAGCATTAGGAAGAAATTAATGTGAGAAGCTCTGTGAGTGTTGAAATATTCTATTTTAAGATTTTCAGAAAAGTACTTTTTTTAAACCATACATTGACATATTTTCTGTCACTTTATTGTGAAAGAAAATCAAAACAAAACACCTTAGAGATTTATGCTCACTAAATACATCAATCCTAAAAAAAATCCCTCACTGAAAATGAAAAGAAATCCAATATTTGGTAACTTTGTTCCAATATGAACTTAAACTAGATTCTGAAATCTTGAGTATCATGAACCTCAGAAGCTCCAAGAGAGAAAATTACTGTCTCTCCTTTTCTGACCACAGTTCTTAGCACACCAAAACTGTGACAGTAGTCTTCAGGAAAGTGATGTTCTATATAGAAATCATTCTTAGAGATAAAATGAATTACCAACCTTAGATCTTTCAAAACAAAGGGGGTTTTTGAGTCTACTCTGAAAATAAAAAATATCCTGAGGAGAAAATCGTGAATTGAATTAATAAACTCATTTTTCCCCACAGGCTGGGAACAAAACAAAACAAAACAAAGAAAGAAAGGCACAGTCAAGTGTTGGTGCCATTATTTTTAATATTTCTTTGAAGTCAAGACTCTGCAAAGCTTCTTTTCTCTAGAACCACCAGAACTTTCCCTCCTCTCCTCTCTTTGCCTCATCTCGCCTCACCTCTCCTCTCTTCTCCCCTCCTCTCCTCTCTTGTCCTCTCCCTGCCCGGACCTCACCTGGCCCTCACCTTTGCATATCTCAAGGGCCCATCCAGAGAGGCAAAAGTATCTAGTTTCACAGGCAAATCTTAATTTTACATGGTCACACAAGAGCTTCCAGCCAAGATATCTTTCTCTGTGGCCATTAATAGTTCTATTGAATTTTTCCTTCTTATTTTTCATTTTTTCAGACCTTCCACTAGCATTTCTCATCCCTTATCTCTTCAGCAACACATACAGTTGCCCTTTAAATAGGAACATAAAGATGTTGTAAAGGATGCACTGTGAGATAATAGAGATCGCAAAGCCTTCATCAACAAAGATTGCCTTCATGATTGCATTTATTCAGAATGTTGATTGCCATTGAAATATTTTCTTTAAACTTTAAAATTTAAATTTTAAATTAACAGGTTCTTCCCAAAAATGCAGTCTATAGCTATATAAAACTTATTGTGCAATCAGCCTCATCTAAGGAAGACTTTCCCCTTCCTTAGCTGGAATTCTTAAGGAGATGGAGGTGGGTGTGATCCAAGGAGTCTGATTCTTCAAGCTAGATTTACTGAGGAACTAATGCATTTTCACAATCGACTTTAGATATCTTGTTTTGTGTGTCTATGCTAGGAGCCTCATCTTCTTCAGCTCCCCACAGCAATGTGTTTGTTATCTATAGTAGACATTGCTCCTATTGTCCATGTCACCTGGTTCATCCACTGAGGGGAGGGATTCCACTTAGAATATTCAAATTGCAGTATGTGGGATTATCCTGGTATTTTCTGTCCCTATATTATACTGGGCTTGCTGAGCTCTAGAAACAGGCTTTGTTCTGAGCCTACTTCAAAATCAGTCAGCTATGATTATCATTTTAGGTCATTTTTCTGTGATACTATTTTTTCAAAGCTTCTATGTCACATTACTTCTTTTCATTATCTTCACCAACACTTCTCCCTTTCATTCAATAACCTTCTCATCCTTTACCCTGTGTTTTGTATAGGGATGTATCATCAATATATCACTTTTCACCACCGTTACTACTGCTCCTTTCATATTAACAAGTTGGCTGTTGTTAAATTCCTATACCTGATAAGTTTGAAATTTGCATGTACCTTTCTCCTTATCCTGGTACAGTTGTTACAAATGTTAAAATGAGTATTATGAATCATATATTTCAGAAAAAGAATGGGCTTTGTTCCTGCTTTTTTCCTCTTATTCACAAAATGAGAAAGACAATAAGGATCTCTTAAAGTCTTCCATATCTTCTTCTGGAAAAGAAAGAAACTGGAGGCAACATCTGCCCGCTCAGCATTGGTAGGAGTCATAAGGGCATTAACTTTAATGATAAATTCTGGCAGATTATGTCTGCCAGTATCTTGGAGTATTTACAATCCCAGATTTTTGAAGGAGTCTTGAATTACCTGTTTACATAATGATAACATCACAGAAGAATTATCAAAATGTGGCTCAATATTGCAGGAAGCATTTACTGTGGCTCCTAAAGAAAGACATTCATATTTTTGTCATGAACTACAATTTTCCATTTTACCTCTCCTTTTATTGACTGAAGATTAGAAGCCTTATTAGAAAACAGATAATCCTTGGAGAAACAGGTTTCACTTGCTGCAAATGGTCTGTCTGCTCATTTGATTCAGACCATTTATGCACAACAACTGCTGTGCACAAAATATAAAATCCCTTATGGACAGAGGAAAGCATATGTAAGATGTAGACTTCTGGTCTTTTTCTCTCTCAGAAGAGAAGTAATTAGGTAGTATATATACAGGAGGCCCGAGCTGCCCTCAGACGTGTACTGATCAAGAACATAATTCTTTTGTGTTAGTTTTGTTGGTCAGATTCCTCTCACGCTTTTCACAGTGTAAAAAATGTCTGTAGATGCTCAGAGACAAAAAAAAAATGACCCCAAAATAACGGAAATGAAAATCTGGTGATCTCAGAGTTTTCCTATGAGCACAGTGCGGAGCTGCTCTTTTTCCCTATCCATTTCATATGTGCACACATACACTGACGCAGGTATGAATTAGCTGTGCTCATGGAGTGAGATCTGGAGAGTGGGATTTTTCAAAGATATTAATCTCAACTGGGCTGGCTTCCCCAGCTATAGATTCATAAGTCAGAAAATAACACTCATCATCTTCCCAGAATATCCAATATTAGATGTGCTCCACTGGTAGCTGTGCATGGCTCAACAACTGTATGTCTTCACAAGGGAAACCAAGCAATCCAAACCTTCTCTTTGTCTAAGTCAATTAGATCTGCTCATTTCCTGTATCTGTCTCTCTTTTTCCATGGTTTGGATACTGATCTGAAAGTAAATAATGCTTTTGACCTATGTAAAGAAAGGATTCTTAAGTGAACCCTCCACTTCTGTTAGCCTAGATATTGTGGACCACTGATAAATATTCAAAGAGGGCATCCAGGAGGAAGTTACTCAGCTGGATGAGTATTCCAGAGGGACTTGAATGTAGATAAATACAGCTTTTAGAAGCTGTATTTACAGCTGCACTTTTAGAAGACTCTAATGTCTGAATTTGATACTGACAAACAAAGAGGGACTGGTGGAGGATGTAAAGGT
>VZSZ01010708.1:242835-326908 GCA_013398815.1 Ibidorhyncha struthersii | reverse complement strand
TCATTCACTGCTTCCCATGGGCAGTCAGGTGTTCAGCCACCGCCAGGAAAGCAGCACTCCATCAGGCCTAATGGTTATTTGGGAAGACAAAATGCCATCACTCTGAATGTCTCCCCCTTCCTTCTTCCCCCAGTTTTATATGCTAAGCATGATGTTATATGGTATGGAATATCCCTTTGGTCAGTTGGTGTCAGCTGTCCCAGCTGTGTCTCCTCCCCACTTCTTGTGTACCCCCAGCCTGCTGCTGGTGGGATGGTGTGAGGAGCAGAAAAGGCCTTGACTGTGAGCACTGCTCAGCAATAATGAAAACATCCCCATATTATCAACACTGCTTCCAGCAGAAATCTAAAACATAGCCCCATACTAGCTACTATGAAGAAAATTAACTCTGCCCCTGCCAAAACTAGCACAAAACCATGTAGCTTTAATTTGAAATCCTTAGTATAAGCTATTGTATGAAATTCTGTGGCTTTGAGCACAATGGTCACAATACTTTCAATGTCAAAGAGAAATAATTCACAGAGCATTTAAAAGACTCAAAAGCAGAGAAATAACCTGGAGTTAAGTTCCTGGGACTCAGATTATTCCATGTTTACTCTCCTTGAGTTGTTTCCTAACTCTAGTATTAAATCTAGTAAATACTAGATTTCTGAAACCTAGTATGTACTCAGTATGGAAAAGGTACTAGAGCATCTAGCATATGGCCATACAATAATTTTTTGTAAAATTGGAATCATAGCACTTGTTCTGTTTCAAAATACAGCAAACACTGAACATTGGATTTTAAAGAACAATTTATTTTATTTCTCATTTGTTCTATATTAGAATTATATTATGCCCTAGGCTACCATAAAATTGAAATATAGCTTCCTTCCTTCCCCTCCCCCCCACATCCTCTTATTGCACAGCTTGTTACAGAATATAGTGACAAACAGCAATCTTTACTCTTCCCAGGTCCCCCTAGGCAAATTCATGTCTGTGCAGTGCTGCTTTAGGTGGGAAATGGCTGCTTGCAGGATGCCTGCAGGACCTCAGCACGAGATGCTACCTTGTGCCGACGCAAGATACGGACAGTCAGCTGTCCCTGCTGGGTTTCTTGAAGCATGCCAAAGCAGGCTGCCTCTTGCAAACGCAGAAGACCCCTGGCAGACACAAGCTCAAGAGACACCAGGAGACCCTGTCTTTCCCAGCAGAAATATCAGAGTCTTGACGCTGCACCTCTTTCCCATTATCGGATGTGAAATCAGGCTTTGCCCATACCCCTTTTCCCCCACTGATGTACTGTAGCTGCTGTAGCTATGCATGCACTTCTTTTCCCCTTTCCCTCATCCCACCACACACCTTTCACTGTGCAGTGAATAAATAACATTTGAAAGACTGATAGCAGACTAATTAATTGTAAATGTTAGAGCTTGATTCTGAAAACGTATCGCTTTCAGCTTAGTTGCTAAATCTTCTTTCACAAACAAAAATGTTACATAATGAGATTATTAAGTTTATATTTAGCTGGTTCTAGTTATCATCTCTTCTGGCACAGGCACACAAAAAAGTAAAGATTTGGCTTGTCATAACCATCAATGAAAAATGCTTTTATTTTAATTAATCCTGTTGCATCTTGCCTGCATCTGCATATTTATTCTCTGGAATATGTGATCATTAAATACATCTGAACTGAAATTCAATGATGGTTCTCCAAAACAGACTCTTAAATTTGACTGAATATTATGTTTTCCTGAGGAACAGAAATATCAAAATATATACCTGTGGCAATATGCTGGTGTACCAGCATTATTTATATCAATCTTTGCTTGAAGAATATTAAAACTTAAGTGAGAAGAGAGGCATAAGAAATAGTATGCAGTAGCTGAGCTGTTTTGTATTCTTTTTCATTGCAGATCTATTAGCATATTTTATAAGCATCAAAACCAAGACCAGTACAGCATAAAGCTTTAGATCTACCAAAGTTCAAAGTACAGCATAAAACTATATTTATCAAAGTGTGAAGTCAGGTGGTAACCATTAACTCATCAGGGAATTATTCATTGGAAATTCAGTTTTGTGCTGGATTTCACATAATCAGACAATGCCTACTGGCGTGCTGCCTCTGACAGCCCCTCAAATTCATCTAGACAAAAGCATTATGTTCTCCAATGGTATTTTGCAATATGTCTCCTCTTTGAGTGTGATTGGAAATCATTGAAGGCAATTAAGTAACATAATCACAGTAATGTGATGTGAATTAGGTCCTTGACAAGGTAGAAAATGTAATGATGCTAGATATGTCAAGAAGATGAGAGTAAAACAACGCAAGTTTACAGAAATTAAAAAAATAAGATCATATACTATGATCACAATTTGTAATGCAAACATGGCTACCTGTTGTAAAAAAAATGCACACCTAAACCATTAATAGCTTACAGCTATTTTATTCCAAGTTACTTTGCTCATATTCACAAAGTTATCCTATTTATATTATGGACATGGGTATTTCCACCAATCCCAATGGGATACTCTCCTGAGCATGATAAATCACACAGCTGTACTTACTCATTACAATTTTTAATTAACCAGATTTTCATAGTTTAATTCTCATAAATGAATTAAATTAATGAGATTTAAAAATTCTGGAGGATGTACACAATCTTAAATTAGACATTAATGGCAATTAAAGATTATATGTATAGAATGGGAAAAAATCATGCAAATGTTTCTAACAAAGGATATGAAACTGAAGTAGTAACAAATTAAACTGATAAATCAAATGAGTATTATCTCACAGTGAAATATTTTATCTGTACTAAACTCCTCTTCTCTGGAAGGTGATTTTATTATCACCACAGAACATTAACTCTTAATAAAGACCTTATCAATCTGCTGATCAGGATTTATTTTGATTACAATATGGTACAATCTACAGTACAGTCACAGGTATTTCTAAACTAAGAAATTTTGACAGATTCATTACTGAAACAGAAAGTCAAACTTTCCATCTAGGTCATGCTAACTCATAGAAAAAATATTTTTTTCAAAAAGGAAAGTCAGTGTGAAACACTGCCCTGCGAAAGGCAATGAAATTGACTAAGTTCAGGTTTTTAGCCATGCTTTAAAAACAGTATGAAAAGAGTCATAGACAACTGCATTGTGTGTTTTCTCCTATATTTGTCATATTATTATCTTTTTACTATCCCTGGGCTTTCTTTCTCAGTTTTAATGTAAATTCCACCTACTTTCCCTTCCTCTCCTCATATATAAAGGGGGAAAAGACCCACCAATTCTGCTATTTTTTTTCCTTAGTTCTTAGTCATGATTCATCTGGACAAACAGACATAAGTGTTTCGGAGCAAAATCAGACCAGGATCAGTCAAGGTACTAGGGAACTAAAACAAGCAAGATATCAAAGACAGAATAAGCCACAAGAACATTTCTTTTCTGGATTCTCCTCATGCTGTTAGCAGTAAAAGTCAGCTATGAAGTCTGTCACAAACTTGAGTTCTCCCACTGTAACTTTACATTGTTAAGGCCTTGTATGGTATATGTGTTGAAGACAAAGATGTTATCGGGCTGATGAGCTTTGTTTTGCAGGGCTCACTTGGATGTCCCACTTGCTAAGTGGAACACCTGTTGGGAAAAAAAAGAGTTTGGGAAACCCTGTTTCAGAAGAAAGAGTTAGGAAAGCTGAAGAAATTGCTCAAAACAAATACAATGCAATTCAGAAAAGGAAACATGAGAAATGTTATGCTTGACTTAGTTAAGTTGAAGGATGGAGTGACTAGGCAGCAGTTCTGCTGAAAAGAGTCCCAGATACTGTGGATGTGAGCCACCGTGGGAGTCTGAAAGCAGACTTGGTGACACCTTAGCAGCAGTATTAGGTCCGGTTTTGTGTACTTTTATGTCAGAAATATAAGGAACACTATGGGAAACGTAAATAGCAAAATACTTGTATGAAAAAGTCAAGTCTCTCTTTTTTAAAATGAAGATCAGTAAAGACAGATATTCTATAAAAGAACAAGAGAGTAATCTGTTATCTGGGTTCATTGGAAATGAGAGGAGGTCAGGAATGCAATGCAGAGCAGAAGATATTCACATTTCTACTGTAAAGCACTAAAACAGATTGTTTACAAGGGTTTTCAACTTTAGAGTGTTATTTAAGAACAGTTACACAAACAGTGGTTAGAAATGATTAGGCATAGTTTGACTTGCCTGGGGATAGGTGCAGGGATTAGATCAAGTCTCACCATCACTACCAGCTCTGTTTTTTATGATCTTTAGGAAGAGAAGCCCAAGGCCAAATGAATTAATGAAGAAACTAAATGTAGGTCAGATGCTGGGTTTTTATCTGCAGTCTAGAAGTTTAAGTACCTGGATGTTTTGGAAATGAAATCCTCAAAGTCCTTTCAGAATACCTGGAGAGAAATAGTAGAAGAAACCATTAATGTAGTTGTACTTAGCAGATGCAGGAACTGTGCAAGAGAGAAATAAGGAAAGCACACCCTTAGGAAGCGCAGTTATCAGTAAAATGGGAACTGCCTGTCTGTAAGTGCTCCTCTGCAAGAGGAGTCTCAGGCTTTTATGGAGATAATCAACTGAAGATATGAATGTAGCTCACGTACATAAAAGTGTATTAGCCTCCAGTATGGACATGGTCATTCATTAGTAAAATGAATCTAAATTTGGCCTAGTTAACTTTGGAGGGAGAAAAGAAAAGCATATTAACATCCAGCCTTAGCTGATTCGTTGTAGCTTTCCTGGGCCTTTCTATTTAACAAGTCTTGCACATAAAAACGATGCTCATCTGAGAACAGAAGGAGGATGCTGGCAACTCTGCCTGAGATAGTAGGAAAAGGGGGCTGTGAGGTAGCTGCATTTGTTGGTTTCCATGTAGGACCATTTGGGAAGAAAGGGGGAGAAGAGACAGAAGAGACAGAGAAATCTCTTACTGAAGATTTTTCTGACAAAGAAATATGATAACAATATTAACTGTAATTCTTAAGAAGTTGCATGAATTTCACAGGTTTTGAAATGCAAAAGGTTGTTGGTTTTTTTTTTGAAAATTTTAATAATATACCCCTTCTTTTATTTTTTTCCCTTCTCAACGCTTCAGTGCAATAAAATGGATGTTTGGGCTTTTCAAAATCTTTTTTGTCTCTTCTTGTTTTTTAACTTTATACAAAATATATAATTCAAAAGACCTCATTGTTCAGTTTCAGTTGAGTTCTGACACATTACAACTGCTTAGGGTCTTTCCCCTGGTATCTATTTCATTTTGTGAGATCAGTTACAATAATGAAGGTGGAAATAAGAAAAGTAATCAAATTTTCACAGATCTGTATGTTTCATAGTGGTGGTTCAAAAACTTCAGAAAATTAAAATCCAGGCCAACAACAAAAGAAAAAACTTTTTTCCCATTATTTCTGTTGGGGATATATGATTTTTATTTTCTGGAAAAAAAGACTTCTGTGAAAATTCATCTTTGCAGAACATGCCACCACATTTCTAGCCATTCATAAAGCTCTAAAGGCTCAGTAACAATATATCTGGCTGCAAACACAAGAAATGTTCTCCCTCCGCTGTCATTTTCTATTTTTCCTATTATTTACAGATATCTGGAACGTGTAACTCTAATCTATGCTTAAGCAAACCATGCTGAAAATTATCCAATGAAAGGCAAAGATGCAGAACAGGGGTCTCTGGTCCCAGCTTTGGCTTTGCAACCATCACTGAGGAAAAGGCAACACACAGTTGCAAAGACCCCATAGCAAACCAGGTATCCATCCAAGACTCAGATTAGCCATCTGTTTCTTCCACCACTCTCCTCTTCATTGGCTGAGGGAAAGGGAGCTGCACCAGTCTTGTCTGTGCTGGGCTTGGTGTCAACTGAGACATCCCAGCCACAGGATGGGTCAGAAAAATGTTAAATGCATCCTTTGTCCACCAATCCCCTTGTGTACTAAAAAGGATGGAATTTCTAACGAAGATTCTGTATAGCACAAAAAAATATCAAGTAGGCACTGAAGTGGTTCCCCCAACCATTCCTGCAACAGGGTTAGACAGCTCCGTTAGCAGACTTTAGAGACAGTCTTCCACGTCCCTGGTTTTTGATGCCTGCTTTCCAGCAAAGTTTTGGTGTTTTTTTTCTGCCATTCTTAGTTTCTTCTGCGTAGACTAATGTTTGTGTAGTTGCTTTCATTGCATCAATTTTTCTGTAGAACAAAGCCTGTGTTTGCATTTCTGCAGACATATGCATGCACACATGAAAACCAAAACCCATAGAAAAAAGAAATTGCAAGAATTTAAATAAGGAAAAAGCAATCACTTTCTAGAGAAAATGTCTACCTACACAATGAGATCAGCTTTTCAAGGAGAAACGGTAGATTTATTTTTCTGTTAATCATAAATGATTGAGAATAAGTATTTTGTAGGTTCGTTGCTGAGAGAGACAAAGACAAAATGTGTATGCAATCACCTCCGAATTCTTCAAACTGCTGTGGCAAATATTATTGATGTGGGAAGATTTGGCTCACATTTTTGCAATGCTGGAGAAATGTTGACGTGTATACTAATACTTATTTCCATTGCTAAAGATGATATCATAGGGTAGAAATTATGCATTTCAATTTTTATTCTTTATTGCAATGACAAAGAAACACAGAAAACTGCAAAAAGATTTAAAAAATAATTGTGTCCAAATTGTAATGGTTGCTTTTCATATAAGTTAAAACCTTATTCACGCCACAGTCTCTGTCAAAGCTCGTATCTCTCTGTATAGTGGTTGACTACTGGTGAACATGTTCATTATTTTGAGAATTAATGTTTTGTCCACATTTTTTCAACCAGTACTGCTAAAATTATTAGCTTTCTATTAAAAGATGACAAAAGATGCAAACCAGCAACACATTCCGAACACTTTGTAAGTGATTAAAATCAAATACATTCTTAAAATATTGCCCATGATGTAGCTTAAAATATTCTTGTAGTATCTTAAAGTATTCTTCCGAGGAAAGAAGAAAGCTAAAATATGCTCTGGAGAAAGAACAAACATGAATTATTGGTACAGAAGGACCCTCACTTAAATTGCAAATATTGTACAATCTCTTCAGAGCAGAAGCATTTATGGTAGGCTTGCCTACTACTAACCATAATGGATCTTGGACAAAAGTTACTTCTGAGTGCTCTGTGACATAAATATTAAAGAAATTATAACACTATAGCTTTAGAGACTAAAAAAATCATTTTCCAAGTCAAAGTTTTGATTCTAGAAGTCATTAGTAGGTGAGATAAATAAATATAAAAAAATAGATAATAAAAAAATAGAAAATTAGAATATTCCAGTAAGTTATGCTGATTTTTATTATGTGCATGTCAAGCCCCTTCCAGACATATACAAAATTAATTTTGCACAGAAAGCAAATGACTTTTTCCTTGTGTTGTCATTTGCATTTCATTTAATTTTGAATGAGTACATGTTAGCTCATTCAGAATTCCATGTTTTATTGAACTTGATTATAAACCACCTAAAAGACCTGAGATGGATTCACAGCCGGCCCTTGCCTTGTCACTGAGGGAAACAGCTACAATTCTTCCTCTTCTCTGCCCCCAGTCTGATTCTCTTCTTGACTGCAGCTTCTTCTTCTACCTCCACCCACCCTCCTTGGTGCCCACTGCCTTTTCTTGGGCACATTAAGGATATTTGTTCTGAAGAAAAGTAGATAGGGAAAAAACAAACCTTAAGAAAGCTAGTTAATTAGAAGCTCCTCTGTTGGCTATAAGTAAGTGAATTCAGCTACAACCATTCTTTTTTACCTTGAAGAGTGTATTGCTAATTGGGGAATAAAGTATAAAAATAAAATAGCATGTTATGCTTAAATGTGTAGATGAAATATCAACATTGTTTTGTAACCAGGCATTTTTATAATCCACCTGGAAGGTTAAGCTGTAATAATAATTTAGCTGTGGTCACAGGGTTATAACTATTGAGACAGATGTGATGTAAGTGTAAATTAGTTATTTTTCCATTCACGGAAGACGTTTAGGTGCTCACCAAGTATGGGTAATAACAATTGGAGACTGAATATATGTATAAGGTAGATAAAAACAGGGGTAGAAGGCAATTTAAGGTTTTTGTGTGCCATTTTCTCTGGCTCTTATTTATTGTATTGGCTAAAATGTTAAGTTAAAAAAACAAAAAGGTGCTTCATAACAAAGTAAAACAATTATGACTCATCACTGTTTTCTGCATCAATAAAAACTATTTTGAATTTAACAAGTAATGATGACTTATAACTCATGATTTTTTTTTTTTTTTGATTAACTGTGAGTCTCTATAAAAAGATTGCCCAGTGACTAATCAGAGAAAAACCAACAGACAAACCAAATAAATCTGAAATTGCGAGTAACAAATAGAAATAGGATAATTATTTTAAAATTTTGTTGACAGTGTTGGTAGAAGAAGGTTTTACCTTTCAGCTTTTCCCAAAACAAAGTTTGTGTTGTTTTTGTGTATGCAATATATTTTATTGCAATGGCTATCATTATATATCAGCGAATAGTTCTGTGCTACTAATCATCTAGACACACTGTGCACTCATCTAGTCTTGCTGTATTTCTTCTTGTTCTGGTTTTGAAAAGGTGAAGAATTAGCCTAACAATTAATGTAGCCATGTTTATTATAGTGGGATTATTCGCGTCATTTAAGTTATTCACTTGTCTAAGTATTTGAAAATCTGGTACTTAAAACTGCAAGAAAAGTGTCTTCGTGCTGGAAATGAGACTGCACAGCCTCCTTGTTCAAAGCCCACCAAGAACGAAGTTGCGCCAGTAGTACTGTTAGGAAGGAACTGCCACTAATCTTAACTTTTTCCTTGCATCTACATGTCATTTTTCATCTTCTACATAGGTTGTATGCATTTGTGTACAAGAACTGTCCTTTCTGTAGTCAACAGAGTGGAAGCCTGGTTCATACACAGGGATTCTATATGTTGTGCTTTGTTCTGTATAACACAAATAATGAATGAAATAAAACTGAATGCTAGACACTGCTTACCCCAAAACTTGGGTGTTCACGCAGGCAGAATTTTTTAAGCAAAGCATAGAAATTCTTCTTTCAGATGCTATCAGTGATGTCTGAGGGAGAAGCAGGAATTGACCCTTCCTATGTGTTTTACAGATACAGGTAAGCTGACCACTTTAATCTTGTTGGTATCTGTCCCTGTCATACCAAACCATTTGTGTGCCTTGCACACTACATATTTTCCATACACATGCATAGCTTTATACACAATCTGTCTGACAACATTTAAACTTAGAACATAGACAGCTGGGTAAGTGACATTATTTTTGATCACAAAAAATACTGAGCCAATTCCTCAGATATTGTACGTAAGCCCACAGTTCTCAGAAGTACTGTGCTGATATACACCGAAGAACCTGGTCTATAGCTTATGCTAAATGCTACGTGCTTGTGCCATGTAACTAACTGGTTATTTCACAACAAGGTAATGTTTCATGTTACTACCTAATTATAGAGGAAGGACATTTCAAGCTCATGACACTTTTGTGAAATACCTGCATTAAACTACATGGTAGGTGAAAGCACTCAGATTAATAGTTTATACAGGAGTCGACAGGGCTTCTTGCCCTGGCTGGCACTCTCACAGTGCATCATATGACCTCTCTTTCTGGGGAAAACTCACTGCCAAAACTTTCTCATTGAGCTGGTAGGTGCAATTCAGCCATCCATAAGCAGTTGTAGAGGGACTCTCAGTGGTCAAGTCTCCTGTGCTCTGTCCCCTTGCTCAGCTAGATACTTGCCTGCAAATAGGGTCTCAGGGGGATTAGTGATAGTTTATATTTTTTCCCTCGCTTTGAATATTCCTTAGGACAAAATCTGATCTGTGAAGTGAATATTGTAGAGCTCAATTATCAGCAATTTTCCCCCAAAAAATGTGTTTTAATTGCTGTTTGGATTTTGCGTTGGTCACTTTCAGGTTTCATTTCAAGAAATCCAGATAATATGTGTAATGTCTTATTAATGCACTGGGAAAATGTAATTCTCGATTATGGTTTTCCTAATGTCTGTTTTACAGATGACTGAAACATCCTTTTCTTTGCTGGTGCATTTATAGGAATACAGGAATACACCTTCCATCCCAAGAAAACTACCCATAAGGCTTTGTTCAAGAAAGAATGCATGAGTTAAAAAATTAACAAAGATTTCAGATGCCAAGAATGTGTTCTGCCTCAGTGCATTAGTCTGTAAGATATCTTTTACAGGAAAGCCTGCAAACTGAAGAAAAACATACATGCAAAGAGCTTTCTTCCTCAGATATTAGCTGTAGAGAGATGTGAACTTGTTCAGAATAACTCAGCAAGATTGCACAAGTACACTATCAGAGACAATAGATGGCAGTCTTAATCCATTGTGTTGAAAGTACTGCAGAAACATCAGTATCCCTTGCCCCTCACCCACCAAGTCACAGCTATCTTTCAGCAGTTTGTAGGTCAATGTACAAACATATTTGAAAAGTTCATTTTGAAGATCTTTTCCTTCTGCAACCCTGGCTGGATTTACATCCACTGTGCTATACCTATAAATGGACATTAAGGTGAGGACTGACGGTCAGGAACTGGATGGTTTCCTTGCATTTAGCTCAGGAGGACACTGCAGGATTGTTGCAGTAGGAATATAGAGTATTTGGCACTGTGGATATTCAGCCCCATGAGCAAATCCCTCGTCTCCACATAGATAAGCACACTGCAAACCTTTCTGGATAGATTTGCCCTGGACAGTTCACAGAACAAGAGAGAAGCCATGCATCTTGTCTCCCTTGCCCCTTGCCTGGACAGCATTGCCTGTTGAGGAGGTCATACAGGAGGGCATATCTGCCTTCCTTCCCTCAAGCCAAAGCACTTATGTAAACTGACTGAAATTAATTTTATTATAGGCTATGACTACTTTGCTTTCTCTCATGAAATGCTGACGAAAGAATGAGTCCCCAGGGCATCTATGGCTGAACAGTGAGTTTCTTTTCCTCTTCATATGCAGAGAAAGGCTGGGGTTTTCTTCGCTCCTGTGAAATAATACTGAGATATAAAATCCTTAAGGAGATGTCTTCTTTCCCCTGCACTTTTACAGGGAATAACATGATTAGAAACCTTACACAGGATTGCTAAGGGGCTTAATTAGTTAATAAATCAAATAAATCACTGCTACTACAAGCAGCTGCAAGCTTAATCTCCCGCTGGTAGTTTATTCTGCTGTACTCTGTGAGTAAAGCTGTAGAACCATGGGTACAACTTCCTTGTGCTTTCTGCAGTGTGTCCTGCAATTTAATCCCAGAGCATTTTTGTCACTACTCAAGACTACATGGAAACACAACGTGCCCTATTATCATAAACAAACTCTGGGGCATGGTATAGGTCTACATGATTCTTGCCAGAGATGTCTCACTATCCTCATGTATTGATGTATCTTAGACGAAAGTCTGTGTTGTCCAGTGTTGTCACAGATGCCGGCTGAATGAAGAAGATTCTTCTAAACCACTGAGAGAGAATAAAATTTTATACCCAAAATTCCTATATGCTTGGTTATTACTTATGGGAGCTCCCTCTAAAATAAAGCCAAGGGACTTCCGGTGACAGAACTGCCACAGAATAATATGATCTAGGTTGCTGTTGGAAAATACGGATGTTCTAGGAGTATTATCAGAGGAAAAAAGACACTTATACGAGATTGTTAATGGCAGTTGCCCTTGTCAACCAAACCTGATGTAAGCTACATAAGAAAAGGGGAAAGAAAAAGAGTGATTCAATGCATTTCAGGATATCATTTAATTTTCCCGTGGCACTGCAAATGAGCTTCAATTGTTAGGTCCAGTTTGCAGTTTCCTCTGTTTTGTTACAGCCATTAGTAAATTGGTGTTTGTAGATAAAACTTTAGTAGGTCACTCATAAAACGAACAGAAACAAATGTCCAACAAATTAGGTATTTGTTTGGTTCTCCAAATATAGAGTTTGATCTTTCCTGTGTCTAAGTTTGTAAGGGATTCTGCACAAGGTCCACATGCAGGACTTCAAACTCACTATAACTTAAAGAACACATTCTCTGAATTTAATGCGATCACTGAAAGGAGTGCATAACACTGTGATAATTTTTTCTCTCCAGGAAACAGGTGGAAATCCATTAAGAATACCAAGTTCAAGCAAGAAATGATGAATGCATCAAAAAATAACTTTTTACTTTCCCTTCTGACAGGCCTTATAGAGTACTTGCCTGAGCACTTTAAATACTCCAGCACCTGAATGCTTCAAAGTCAGTGAAGGATCACTTTGTGATGAGATTTGAGAGCACACAAGATTTGAGTGCTGGCTATAAGATTATGCTCACAAAAGTGTGTGGAAAAATTGCTTTGCTTCTCTGGTTACTGGAACAATTCCGAAACATGACATGCAGAACACGCACTGTGCGCCTGACTGTACAGCAGTCTTGTAACTTGTTGCCTAAATAGTTTTCTCATTTTTTGTCTGCAGAATACATTATTTTTGCTGATTTCCATTTGTGAAAAACATTTTTTTTCATTACTCTGTCATGGTTTATATTTTATATATGTAAGCCACCAGCAACTTACATTTGTACTTATATGTGCTGATACCTCAGGTTTCTTTAAACTGCACACAGGAGCAATAACTTATTCCATTACTGGGGAGAGAACTGGTTTCAAGACTATGACAAATCAGTGATTAACATGTATCTCTCTAGATGGTGATACCCACTGTGTCATGTAGAAAACCCTGTTTGTCACAGTGTTGACATTATATTAGGAATGTATTTCTATATACTGCAGTTTTTCAGTCAGTAGATTTAAAAAAAATCTCCTGACTTTCTTCGTTCTACAGTTGGATGGTATGACACAAGCTGGAAGTGATTTATTAAAATGTCTTTAGCTTTTAATATACAAACTCCAATTTTCATAAATGAATCAGCTTGTAACCAAGTCTTATGGACAGCACTGCAGAACAGATACCAAAAGACAACAACAAAACCAAAGAAAACCTCCAACATAAAGAAAAAGGAAAGAAAAGCAGCAAGGAGAAACGTGAACCAAGAGCCAACGGAGGGAGAATGATCTCTAGACCATGAGGAGCATGTATGTTCATCTGTGTTGTTCCATAAAGTACAGAATATCCCTGCTCCCCAGAAATCATATCTCTCTATTTTTATGCCCTTTTTGCATCTCTTTAATTCCTAGGAAAATAAAGAGAGAACAGGATCTGGGTAGAGCATAGAATTATTTCTGACCATGATGGACAATACTAGTATTTTGCAAGAAAACTACATGATAGACTGTTGTCTCTAGACTGAACTGCTGCATAGTTCTGAATAATGAAAAAAAGGCAACTCTAAGATCAACACTACTTTGTGGATAATTTACTAACAATTAAGATCTAAATTAATCGACTCTGTGTGTGTGCCCTGAATTGTTCACCCAGCTCTCCCAGTTCATCTGCACGTTTGTTATTAAGGTCTGATTAGTTTCATAAGCATAATTCTTAATTAGAGAGTGTGGTTAACTGAAATCCAGTAATAGAGCTGCTTGGAATTTTTCAGCATAACATTATTACAGAAAATACCAGTTATTGAAATAAAATGCTGGTTTTATGTGGAAAGATATCATGTTGATGAAACATGCATATGGAAAGTCTTCTCAGGTTCAGAAAAAATTTTTATTCAACAAAGATGGAGATAGATAGATAGATAGATAGATAGATAGATAGATAGGTAGGTAGGTAGGTAGCTAGGTAGCTAGGTAGGTAGGTAGGTAGGTAGGTAGGTAGAGAGATAGAGGAAAATGAGAATGAGCAGAGACTTTGCCTATGAAGCTCCCACATGTCAAAGCCAACAGTTGATTTACCACTCTGAATGAGCTATTTATGTTTTAAACAGAAAGTAATGATTTGATTAACTCGGTTGCATCCATCATTGAACAGTGATGATACACTGTCTGATCATAAACTGTAAATGACCAAAAATAAATATCTAGGTGATTGGCCAGTTTTGGGGGGGGAGGGGAGGGGAGGGCGATTAGTAGTTAAAACAACCAAACCTATTAAACTGCCTCTGAATGTGTTGCTAAAATCATCTTATCAATACCACATTACTAATCAAAATGAAAGGCATTATTACAAATTAAAGACTTAGTTGATTCCACCCATGGCTCATAAAAAGTAAAGAGTAGCTACATTTATATATTTTTCAGGCATGTGCATAAACATAACGTCCTGCTTTTTCAGGAGTAGCAAGGAGTAGCAAGGAGTAGCTGCTGAGTATCTCCCAAAGTTGTGTGGGTTTTATAACTTTACTGGACTTCTCTATGCCCTAGTCTCACCAGAAAATATCCTGTATTATGAGTTACACCTGCCCTGAAATCTGGAAAAAAATATGAGTGGGATGATAACATGGTCTACAGCACTTTGTTTATGAGAACGTCCTTCTAGCAAGCTCCTGTACGTCAGCATGAAAATGGAAATAACATTTCTGTCCTTGAGACATAGATCAAACAATATTGTCAGAAGAGAGGTTTCTCTGTCAGACATTCCTTTGATCCCACTGGAGACTGCGCTGCTGAGCCTGTGTACCCTTCGGATCCGAGAATGTACCACACTATGTTTTGTTAAACTGCTCTGTCTATAGGTTTTGGTGTTGCAGCCATGGCATTTATTAATAACAGTGTACAAGGAGAAGGTGGGGTTGTTACTGCACTGTTCCAGCATGTCTCATGTTCTTTCCCTGGGGTTTTTGGGGGGGTATCTTTTTGTTTGTTTTTCTCAATGATAAAATCTAGTTATTGGATAATTTTCAGGACCTAGTTCTATTTGGAGCTAGTAAAGTACTTTTTTTTTTTCCCCTCCCCTTGAATGAGAAGACTAGTTTTGTTATTGAGAAATTAACAGTCAGAAGAGGGGAAATATTTCCATTCCTTTCAGTACCAGGAACTATATGCATATGTCTTGCAGCAGCGTGTGATAGTACAGTATGTTATTCACAAATACTAGCATACATTTTTATATTGGTTTGACCATAATCACACAATTTCTATTTACTTTTTGCCACATCACTAGTAACGTAAATAAATAAGTGTGACAAGCAAATTGTACACATTGGTGCTACTGATGCAATCACACAGTGAGAACAAACGCAGTATTGTCTGTTAAGCAAAATAAAATAGCAATTTTAGTGATAGACTAAACTGCTTGAGCTTCAAGACCGCAGTTAACATATGGCAGCAGTTAGCTGATAAGGAATGCTTTCAGTAGGTACATAATACTGCTGCGTGTGCATTTATGTTTCTTTTCTGACTATCGTAGATGGGTGGTGTTGGTAAGTGGTTACATCTGGATGTAGGCTGTGATGTGTCATGGGATCCTTATGATCCCAATCGGGAAACTGGGCAGAGGGTGTGTGCCTCCCTTCCAGGGCTCTTGCTGCCGTCTTGCAGATACCTGTGCTGGTGGGTGGGAGCTGGGGAGGAGGTCTGCAGGGAGGGAAGGAGGTTGGGACCACTGGCAGATTTTGCCTTGATATGGAAATAGGATGCAGCCATAAGATGAGCCTGAGCTACAGGAATTGGTGTTCCAGTATCTAGGCACCACCTGTGGGCCAATGCCCCTGTAAGGTATATAAGGCACACTTTTCCTACTTGAGGCTAATGAAATATTTCCGGTAGCCTTATGGCTTCCAAAGATTCTCGATACATATTACAACTGGGAAAGAACTTGATTGCATCTCCCCAGTGTAACGAACAGCTGAAATACCTTTTGAGATACTTCCCACTTTCAGGATCTTAGATTCCTAAAAGAGAATTTTTAAAGTCTAGAAAGCACACATAATGCAATTACCTGAATTGTAGCAGTCTCTTCAATGACATCTGCCCAATTCTAGCTGTCAGATGTTTTAATGACATAACAAAGCAGGAGGGACAAAGAACATTTCTTTTTCTTGTAACAGTGACAAAACAAAAATCTGCTTTCATTTGTAACTCAAACTGTCTTTCTTGTCTTGGACCAGAGCTGACACCCAATATTAGATTCAGCTGTAATGCAGATGTATCTGTAGAGTAACTCCAAGGAAGTCTATAGGTTTTCTCTAGCGTGCAAGGATTTCTCTAGTGACAAAATTTTCTGGCTATGTAGCTAAGGCTGGGTAGCCCTGTTGATTATGGCTGGAGGCTTGTTCTTCACTTGTGGATGCTGCAAGAACATTGACTGATAATACTGTACTCATAGTAATGCTTTTGTGTATCAGGCCTTGCAATATGATAATTCTCTTTTTTGCAGAGAAAAATATATTCTTGAGAATTATTTTTCTTCTCAAGGAAGGAGAAGGAATCCACTGTGGTCCCAGTTTACTTGCTTTTTTAAAAATGTTAGTTTAGAAGGAAAATGGATAAAAAGAGGAGGGTGGGATATAGTCTGCCTTGTATCACAGACATAGAAAATTTCTGTTTTCCTTAAGCAGTTCATGTTCAGTCTGTTCCCATTGAAACTGTGTAACTGTGTTAATGTGAACTCGTAATTTACTTATTTTTTAAAGAAAAAAAGATTTAACTTAGATAAGTTGTGTCTTTTTTTTTAACCTTCTTCTCACTTTTGTCAGCCAATGATTCTGGCACTGGGCTTATGAAAGTAACATGCTATTTCAAAGTGCTTTCCAAAACAAGATAACTTTATTTTTGCTTCTTAGTTATTAGCGCGAGACATTATTTGCACGGCATGGCTCACGCATTTATTATTTATTTTTTAAATTGTTTCAAATCTGGACAAAACAGTGTTAACTATCATTGCTGGAAGGGCCTGCAGATCTGATCTAACATACTACATACTACTCTTCTCTGAAAATATTTGTAGTCTTTTTGAAGAAAATTGCCTACTAGAATGCTTGGATTTATTTGCAGTAATGCTTTCCTTGAAACCGTGGATTTGCTCAGTGTTTCTAGCTATTGCTTTTGTCCACCCTATATAAGCAATTACTATTGTGGAGGATGTTATTTTCTGTGTCTAATGTCACTAAGAGGTTGATGACAGAGACCCTGAGTTCTTTTTGGAGATCAGCAGAGAAGTCTGTTAGTCTTCTTTATGGTATGTTATCCTGGAAGGTATATCCTTAACCATCTTTGCCATCAGAATTAACTGCTACTGCCAAAGTGCATCTGAACTCCTCAACTCGAGCCAGCTCAAACCATTGCCAAAACAGATAACAATCTTCATGTAGGAAGAAATCTGTCCCCTTTGCATGTGCCAGACAAAAATGAGCAGCACTGTGGTTCTGCACAAACAGGCCTGTGCCTGCTGCCTGCATAGGCAGCCCCCACGAGGTGGCTAGCAGTGGAGGGGCACAGTGTCAGCACCAGGGGTGCAAGTGGGCACAGGCAGGCATTATGGATAGGCAATGACAAGGAAGGATTTCAGAAACTGGGGCTGCCAGGAAAAGATATCAACTGAAAAATGGGAATTATGGGGGAAGAAAGAAAAGGAGGTCTTCAGAGGGAGGAGCGATGTGTGGGAGGGAAAAGAGTAAATTTTCATTCAAAGCCTCCAAGAAACACTCACCTCTCTCCAAAATTTTCTGTTCTCCCAAACTAGCTGCTGTCCCAGCTACAATAGCCCCCCCAGATGTAGTAGAAAACTTATGTGGTGGGTTGACCCTGGTTGGATTCTAGGTGCCCACCAAAGCATCTATCTATTCTATCACTCCCCTCCTCAGCAAGACAGGGGAGAGAAAATGTAACAAAAGGCTCATGGGTCGACATAAGGACAGGGAGACATCACTCAGCAATTACTGTCACTAGCAAAACAGTCTCAACTTGATGAAAAAATTAATTTAATTTATTACCAATCAAATCAGAGTAGGATAGTGAGAAAAAAACCCAAATCTTAAAAAACACGTTCCCCCCACCCCTCCCTTATTCCCAGGCTCAACTTTGCTCCCGATTTCTCTGCCTGCCCAGCAGCATGGGGGGACAGGGAATGGGGGTTGTGGTCAGTTCATCAGGTGCTGTTTCTGCTGCTCTTTCCTCCTCAGTGAGAGGGCTCCTCACACTCTTCCTCTGCTCCAGCACTGGGTCCCTCCCACATGAGACAGTCCTCCACAAACTTCTCCAACATGACTCCCTCCCACAGGCTGCAGTTCTTCATGAACTGCTTCAGCATGGGTTCTTTCCATGAAGTGCAGTCCTTCAGGAACAGACTGCTCCAGTATGGGACCCCACAGGGTCACAAGTTCTGCCAGCAAACCTACTCCAGTGTGGGCTCCTCTCTCCTTGGAGTCACAGGTCTTGCCAGAAGACTGCTCCAGCGTGGGCTCTCCATGGGGTTACGACCTCTTTCAGGCACCCACCTGCTCTGCATGGGGTCCTTCAGGGGCTGCAGGTGTATATCTGTCCCCCCATCAACCTCCACAGGCTGTGAGGAGACAGCCTGTCTCACCATGGTCTTCACCATGGGCTGCAGGGGAATCTCTGCTTTGGCGCCTGGAGCACCTCCTCACCCTCCTTCTTCACTGACCTTGGTGTCTGCAGAGTTGTTGCTGTCACATATTCTCACTCCTCTCTCCCACTGCGATTGCTGTTGCACTGGGGTTACCTACTTGCACCCCCCTACTTAAAGGTGTTATCACAAAGGTGCTACCACTGCTGCTAATGGGCTTGGCCTTGGCCAGTGGCGGGTCCACCTTGGAGCTGGCTGTCATTGGCTCTGTTGGACATGGGGGAAGCTTCTGGCATCTTCTCACAGAAGCCACCCCTATAGTCCCACTGCTACCAAAACCTTACTACGCAAACCCAATACACCTCAGTTCAGTCTTAACTGTCCTATTCTGCCCCACTACCAGAACTGAATTTTGTCAACGCTGTTCACAAACCTTGAACTGACACTGAATATGACTTTCAAGCAATTGTATCAGCAAACCTTGTTCAGGTATTGCCATCAGTGCACTCAATTTTTTTAAAACTAATCTTTCAATGTAATATTTAAGTTAGATGTGCTGATTGTTTAGACTGTTACTGAAGTCATCATATCTATACTTGTGCATATTCATATTTGTACAAACAAAGAGCTTTATCTTCAAACAGGGATGCTCATAGTCCCTGTTGTAGCATTTTGTAGGTCATTGGAAATCTTCTCACTGAGTTTCTGCAAACATAGTCAATATCTATGGAGTTTTCATATCAAGTAACAAACTGGATAGCATATCTTTTATAAATGTAAGTATATTTTTTTCCTATATATCTGTTGAAATATGGAAGACATGTATAAACCCTTCTTTGGAAACAGCATTATCTACAGAAGGTGCTACGTTCGTCTTTCAGCTCATATTCAGTTTCATGACACTAGTTGTCCTCACTCTTATTAATAAATTTAATCCAGGCATCTGTTTTTTATTTGAGTCTCTCCTGGTTCCAGTGGGGATAAGGTTAATTTTCACAAGGAGCTGGGACAGGACACAGGGGCTAGAACGGCTGACCCAAAGTAGCCAAAGGGGTATTCCATACTATGTGATGCCATGCTCAGTATATAGCTGTGGGGGCTGGCCGGGGGGAACAGGAATTACTGCTGGCGAGCGGGCTGGGGGCTTTCTGGGCTCCGGTCAGTGAACAGTTGTACATTATTGTGTTTGTATATTCCTTTACAAGTATTACTGTTGGTTTTTCTTCCTCTTTCATTTGTTGTTCTGTTAAACTGTCTTTATCTCAACCCGCAATTTTTGCCTTTTTCTTCTGATTCTGCCCCAATCCTGCCGCAGGGAGGGGGGGAGTAAACGAACAACCACGTGGTTCTTTGTTGCCAGCTGGGGCTAAACCATGACAGAGTCTAAATATGATAACTCATTATTTGAAGTTTCTAGTAAAAAAAAACCCTCACTTGTAATATTTTGTAACTGTAATAATTGTTTTAACAAGTCATTTCTCTCAGTATAAGAAAAGTTCTAATTTGATGTGTAATAGTAGACAGATAATACTTTGGAATCACATGAAACTGGAAAATATGTCTTATGTCCTCCATCAGTTCTTCAAATAACTTCAGATATTCTCTAGTTACTAAGATAGACTTTCTCATTTGCATGTAAAAAGAGCACATAATCCAGTTAACACCCTGATTGCTTTCTTAAACGCTGTGGCATTTAGTCTATTTGATGCTGTATTAACCCCTTCAGAAATAAATTCACCATATGAAACTAATCACTTTAAAGGTTTTAGCTACTGAGATTTTCATTTCTATTGCTCTAATTACTTATTTAGTTTATCTTAAAGTGCTTATCATGCTCACATATAGGCCTCTCAATTAGTAAATGTGACAGTAATCTAACTGTCTACATAGTGGGTATTGGATGTTAAAATTTGAACACTAGCTTATATTTAGCCATCTGTCTTATAATCTTAGTCAATATAGATATTACTATGATTTACTAAATCAGAAAAGCATTAATGACGGTACTATCAAAATACAACATAATCAAAACATGCAAACTGTAGGGATGACTTTTTGTACTTAAATACAAGTGAGTTATTCTTATAGGACTAAGTGGACAGTATTTGGTTGCAGGGAGTTAAAAGATTTTTATCTTTACTGAATTTATATTTGGCACCTTGAATAACATGACCAGTTTTGCAGTTAGCTGTTTTGTGCCACCTACTGTTTTCCTCACTATTCTGTGCGGTGACATTATACAATAGCTGTTTTCTCACAGTGAATCTACTTCTGTGCCTTTAAGATGTCTACCATAAATTTGGGCAGCATCTATTACTTAATTGTTAGTCTGGGGTAACGTATATATCTATGCCATTAGATTGTCATTCATGGGACGCTGAAAAGGAGGGAGGAGCAGCACTGAGCAAAGAAGAATGCAGCTTTTGGTTAACTATGTGTATTCTCTCACTGTGAAGAAAGTTTTGCAGTCTTTATGTCTTGATAATGTCTTCTGGGGACGATTGCTTTATTGGCTATGCTATAAGCCAGTTTGAGGAAGTACCTTTTATTGTAGTTAATTCCTGTGTGTTTGTACAGTGACAACACAGAAATGGTGGTCCCTGATGTGGGTTCAGACATTACTGCTGTCATAGAACTATTTAGTGGTAATTTATTATCCTTATAATTAAGATATTTATGAAATTATTTGTTCCCAGTTTGAATATTGAAAACTGCAGGCCAGCCATCCTCAGGCATGCTGGAACATACTTATTTGCCAAGTATAAAGTGACATAATTGACTGCATACTCTGGGGTTTGAACCCTGAAGTAGCTGTTGTGAAATTTTTTTTGAAAATAACTGAAAAACACCACTTTTTTCTGCTGTGCTGTGCTCTCTCTAGTAGGATATGGGAAAGTCGTTGTCAGTGATGTTATTTTGAGACACTCCATTAGTCAATTTTATTTTGTTACAGCTATGGCTTCAGCCTGTTAAAAAAACGTTACTCAGATTGGGATACACACATGCACACTACTTAAAGACTAATTCCTACCAATTGCAAACTCACTTTTGTTACTTAAAACTCTGTCTTATCTCTGCAAAGAGTTCAGCTCCTCTAGATGCTCTTTTAATGTAGAAAAGTTTTGAAATTCCTACGTTGTCCTGCCTCAAACCGTCCTATTGGAATTTCAGGTGCTTTCTGTACCTTAAGATGACAATGCACTTTAAGTCGGTTTTTCTGATTACTTTTTTTCCACAACAGTAGACAGAAAATTTATTTTAGAATGCTTTTTTGTATATAAGAATTTTAAATAATTAGGAAGCTCTGATTTAACTCTCTCCCTAATTTTCTGATGACAGATAAATGCTTCTTATTGTTAAATGTGACCTTCTCTTTGCCTTGTGCTGTTTAGTTTGCTTTCTTTAAAAACAGAGGAATACTTTGAAGGAAGTTAGGAAACACAAGTTCAACCTGTATCATCTCCTTTGTCTGTAGGAAGAGATGTCACACAACATTTGTTGCAGTTTTTCAGGTTAGAATCAAGATTAATTGTTGTGTCTTCCCTCTCTGAAGATGACAATGTTCCTTGTCTTATACTGGAAAGATGAAGTGGATGAGTATCCTATGCATATATTTCTGACTCTTTTCCTTATCAGCACCCTGGTTTTTCTTCTTTTTTCCTTTTTTTTTTTTTTTTTTTAATTTATTTTGACTGCTGTGAATTTCCACAGTTTCTGTCAGGACTTCTTATTTTTACTTCCTCTTAACATGAGAAATTTTGGCTCCTCAATGTTGCTTAACAGCAGTCTTCATGACTCAACATATTGCTCAAAAATTCCATATTAATGTCAAGCTGTGTTCACTTTCGTCAAAATGAAAGTCTTCTTCAACACCAAAACCCCCACAGCCATATTAAACCATGAAAAAGACTTGCCAGTCTTTCTCATGAGGGCTTTATACACAGATTTGCTTGGGAAAGTTAACTGGAATTCTTTGAACTGATCCAAGATCAATTCCATTTACATTGCTAGTTATTCTGTCTTATAATATGCTCCTCGGTAAATCCTAAGCTAGTACTTTAATAGCATCTTTAAAATTCCAAGACTTGGAAAACCAGTTCTGAGTCTAACCAGTTAAGAAAATACATAGTTTACAAGTAGAAAGGTTCCATTTACACTTTTTTTTTTAGCCCAATATGAAGTATTATTTCTCATTCTTATCTTCATTATTGATATATTATTAATATACTATCAAATGAAATTTTTACACCAGACTTAGACACAATAGGTGGATTTATAATCTGACTTGATTCTTAGCAAAGCACTTCATTCCTCCGTGCTTCAGTTCCTGATCTGTAAAGGGACTCTTAATGCTTCTGTCCTTAGAAGCATACTGTGAGGATAAATTTAGGGACACTAAGAAGTGTTCATAAACAAGGAGATGAAGAGTGCACAAATGGACAGTGCAGAGGATGAAGATGACAGGAAAAACTTCAGAAGTGGTGAAATTCGTACCTGATATATAACAGCAGCTTCATGCAGAATTACCAGAACATACTTTCCAATCTGAAAGATAAGCATAGCAGGCAACAGTTTATATAGAATTATGAAAACTTTAATTCTTTATTTTAAGTTGAGGGTATATTAGACATATTTATCCCACACGTAAGACAACTTTTAAATGTTAAGCGACTGTAGCATTAAAGCTTTAATAGGATTTGACTTGATGCATAACAGTGAGGTTATACAAGCTCAGCCATCCTCTTATATGACTATTGTTATTAAAAAGAACACAGAATTTATGTTAGAGTGTTTTTTAGATCTACCAGTTACCAGAGCAGAACAAACCATTTTCTGTGGGTTACAAATGAAAACTATTTATCTTCTCCCTTGTATCTAAACCATATTTCACAGCTCATGAGACACAAATGAGGAGATGTTTTCGATAAAATGTTCGTGGGATTTTCTCTGTCTAAAAATAAATAAATAAAAGAACTAAAGAACATAGAAAGAAAGAAGAAGAAGAGGAGGTTATAAAAATAATTCATCTTGTATGAGAGATAAAAATTAACAATCCTGAGTTTTACAACTGGCAAAAATTATATACAGTGAAGGTTAACTGGCAAAACACCAATATGTTACACTGAATGCAATAAAAATGAATTCTAGGAGATCAAAATCCGTGTTTTTAAAATGTGGTCCTTTTTCTTCTCCTATATTTATTGGTATATATTTGCTGGTAAAATATTATTTCATTCAAAGATAAATCTGCAATAGATATGAAGCAAGTGGTAAATATAAACTAGAAAGTGAGATCTGGGAGAAATAGATAGGACTAGCAAATTAAGAGCATTTTAGAAGGTTTATAGCTCTGCAAGAGGGAGAAGGTCAAATGCTTCTAGTGACTAAACCAAAGAAAAGATGCAAGTACTGTAGAATAAAGAGAACAGTATAGGAGGATACGGAGGGAAGGAGGCAGTAGAGGTGCTTGAAGAGACCGAGCCACTTTGGCAAACAGAAAAACGGTAAAATTTTCCAAGTTATATCCTATCATCACATGGAACCTAAGTGAACAGCTGCCTCTTACCACCTTCAATGTCAGTTGCATGAGCACTGTACCAAAGCTGACTAGGCAAAGGGGAGTTGCTACCCCTACTGTTTCACACTGTGGCCACTATTATCAGGCTTGGAATATGTGGGTCGTGGACCTGCAGCTGGTTTTAAATTTGCTAGCGGCCTCATTCGTATCTGAAGGTTTCTGAACAGCACAGTCTCACTTTCCCCATTATTTCTGCAAATTCTGTTCCAAATGCAGAGATGAGGCTCTCATTTTTTAAATACAAGTGTCAAACTGCTCCTCACAAAAGCTAATAGACACAACGATTGACCTACTAGGCAAAGTTCAGGTGCTCATTTTTGAACATTTAAGTCAAAGCCATCGAGTGAAAAACAGTGCAAGTTAATTGCACAGAGTTTGTATCACCTCAGAGGGCCTGGAGAAGGAATTACAGCAATATTAGTGCTGGTACGGTTTATTTTTAATTTATGTGACAGAGGGCTGAATCTCTGAAACAGACCATAGTGAATGTTTTTCTTATTCTGCCTGAGTTCAGCTGTGTTTTGATGCAGATAGGATTCCTTTCATGTTGTTTGGTGCAAAGAATTTAAACAAATTCAGGGGATTAGAGAGAGGGAGAGCATAGTTGTTAAACACAGAATTTGGAGTCAGGAGAGCTGACTTATGTTCCTAACTCATAATTGACTTTCTGTGCACGACTTCCCTTGGCTTCTGCTATCCTTTTATATAAAAATTAAAAAGTGCTTTGAAATCCTTTGCTTGATGCACACCTGTTTCATCAACAGCCTGTGTCTGAGTTACTTCATATTACATGTGCGCTCCTAAGCATGAACAGTAACTGAACACTTTTAGAAAGTTAGGTGTCCATAGCTGCGTTTTGAAAACTATAGAGATACAAATTTTGGGGCTGATTTTTAAGCCTAAGAATAGCCATATAAAAATCTACAGATAAAGTTCAATAAGGGGAATTCTCTCATTTACTTTATTACAACTGACTGTCGTTCAGGTTCATGTAAGTTAATGACAATCACAATTATTCAGATACAAGCTTTTAAACGAGTTCCATCCACCAACTGTACTAATACTTCAGATACTTACAGCTTCAGTGCTCTCTGACAGAATGCAAATGGTTCATATAGGCAGTTGATTGTTACAGACAAAAAACAGCTTTCCCCAGACTGCCTGCATTAATTCAATGTAGTTTTCATTAGTGAAAACAAACAGAAGTTAGAGTTTGAGATGACAGGCTTTTTGGTACTCATGGGCATTGCCAATGCTCAAAAGGAAGAGGAAAAATTTCAGAAAAAAGCAATAAAACAGTTGCCTGCAAGCTGTGTAAGATGAGTCCCTTGATTATCTAACTAGGGTAAAAGACAAGATTCCATACTTCTCAGGAGCTTCATTGCAATTATCTGTATTCTAATGTCTGATTAAAGAGAAAACCACAATTTTTTTGTATTCTTATTTGCTCTTTATTTTTCTCTAAATCTGCTGCCTACAGGGCTATGCCTGTAAGCCTGCTGATCTGATTTTAATTCCTAATGGATCACACTCCATTTTTAAAAGAACTTATTTATATTACATGCTCAGTATAGTTACCAGAACAGTGCAGGTTGTAATTGCAATGCTGGTTATCCCTACAGTTACGTCTTTTACTTTGGGTCTTCCTTGAGAGGGTGTGAAGTCCCTTTGTCTGCATTTAGTTCTGGTTCATCCATGAAACTTCAGCTTGGGCTCAACATTTCTTGCAAATTAAGCCTTTATGGTGCAGCATAATGAAAGTTGCATCTGTGGGGAGAAGTGAGTATCCTGGGAGTTACGGATCTCGTCCTGGAGCAGCTAATTGTGCTTCTGTTCTCTTTGAGCTTGTCAACAGGAAGAAATTTTACCAGTTACTTTTACAAAGTGCTGCAAGTACAGCTGCCTTTGAAGACACTCCAGGCTATCCGTTAAAATGGCTTTACACAGTTTAATTGAAACACGTATGTTATATGTATTCTCATATAACATAAATCAACTGAGAAATGCACATCTGAAATAATCTGTACAAGACATGCAGTCCCTTTCTGAGCAAATTCTGTTAGATGTGTCATTTAAGTGTGTCAGTTCCCATTCCCACTTTGGGATTTATTTAGCTTCATCCTACCATACACAAGGCTTGTATTATCTTTATTAATTAATCTTAGCAATAACATTCAAGACAAATGCATCTTTGTGAGTTTATCTTATATTTTAGTGTTTCTATATTCTGCAAGCCCTGGTTTACAACTTATAATGACAAGTGTTTAGCTCATTACTAAAACTCTCAAATATGGTATTAAAAATCTCTCCCCCCCCCCCCCTCATGTTCAGTGCTAAATATAGGTAATGTTTTTCAAGAAAATATATATGTAGGTACAGCATATAGCAGCACCATGAGAGTTATTAAAGACCTTGTCTCTCCATTAATAATGATTTCAAATTTAACAGGATGACTAAGAACTTGCTTAGTCCCTTAAGTCTTCAGTGTTCCAGAGAGAGTTAGCCATAAATCTTTTTCCTTTGGAGTGCAGTGTTTTTGTCTTAATCTGATGAAAAATACTATTGCTATCCAGTCTGACACGAGCTAAAAAACACAGTATTCTCAAGACAGTTGTTACTTAAGTAATCAAATAGTTTGAAAAAAAGGATTACATCCTAGAGCTAGGTATATCAGTAAATTCCACAAAGAGCAAGTATTTGTAAGAATTTTAACAATTATTCTGATAAAATCTATATCCTGCATTTAATCATGTAACTATGTTATATTTCCCCGTCAAAGTTACTAAAAATCAATCTTCAATACAAAGGATATTTGGAAAAAGTAATTACTTAAGATGAAATAAAATAGCTAACTAAAAAGTCCTCTGTAAACCAGGGAAAACTCCTTATACAACACAAATTTATATTCAGTTGTCTTCTCTGTGCTTTTGCTGTTTTTTTTTTGAGATTGATATCACAGAATCTCAGAAGTTCAGTACTGAGTATGCCAGCACCCATTTTTTTGATGTTTACATCCAAGCAATTGTTGTGGGGAACCTTATGCATCTGGATAGCTTTATTATCTCGAATAAACATGACAGTTTTAGGCAAATTACATTTGTGGAGGTGATGATCAGCTGGTGGAAATACACTGGTTTCCTCTGAGCTCTTAGTGTGTACCAGAAGATAAGAAGGCAAAGCCACAAGAAAAGAAAGAGGCAAAATTCATTGGTTTTAGTAGCCTAGGAATATTCAAAAGCAGATTTGTTTTCCTAGTGCTAACTTACCATTGATAAAACATCAGTTGTATTTTCTGTCTGTTATCCGTCTACGTCCATATATATTACTGTTTTTCAAAAATATTCTGCACTGGTGCTACATGTGGTTAGTTTTCTTATTATGCTTTGCCCTCCTTAAAGTTTATACAGACAGTAAGAAATTTACATTGACTAATTATTCACAGGCTTCGCATTTAAATGGACTCTTATTTTATCATCACTTTTTTTCCCATCATTTTCATACCTCTTCAGCATTATTTTTTTTATTTGATCCCACTTCAACTGTGATTGGCTAAACAGTTATTAATATCTTCTTTAGTCCCATGTCCAAATGACTAAAATTAACATGTGATACCTGATGACCCTGTTGCATTCCCATCACATGCTTTACCACAGTCCAAAATGGTTACATATTACTGCTGTTCCTTGCAACAAAAATCTGATCAGTTGTAGTACTTCATTCACAGCCCTTTCTACACCGTGTGTAACTTCATTATTAACATAACAGAGTATTCTTCATTTGGTGTAAATGCGAGGTTTTGGTACTGGGGAGAGAGTTCACTCAAATAAGTGATTTGCTGTTTAGATGAAAAATTATTTCGTTCATTCAATTAAGCAATTATGTGTAACACAATGTTACACAGACACTTTAGTTTTGGCAGTTCCCAGTTTTGAAGGACTTTACCTTACTACTTTTCTTCTTTTTTTTTTTTATGGAGGTACTGTATATAAAATATCAAACATCATTGTTTCATTATTAGCATGTTTATTCACCTATGTTTTCCTTCTACATTTCTCTGTTTCTTACTTTTTTTCCCTCAAGAAAAATGATTGCTGCGATTGAGTGATACAAGAAGCTATTATTGAGGGAGGCAATTTTGCTTCAACTCATTTGAAAATAGGAGTTCATGCTATGTAATCATTGGAAAGTTGTATGTGGTAAGCTCAAGCATCAAACACAAATCAATACATTCTAATCAGTTCTACTGGCCCCCTTTGAAAAACTATTCACGATGTCTGAGTGGCTGAAAATAAATTACAGCTATGCTATCTCACCAAGATAATACACAGAACAAAGAGGTTCTTAAATGCAAAAGCAAAATTGAGATTGCTGTATGTGGGTTGTTTACAGTGTATTTTTTATCTTAAAGATCTTACAGAAGTTTAAGATCAGAGGAAAAATTCCTTTGCTTCCAAGTACCTTCGTGAAATGGTTTATGTATCACACATTCACAGATGTACAGATTTTCTGTTCATGTTGCCAAACAATTAATCTTTTTTTTTTCTTTAGGTCAAAGAAATTATTTGTCACTTGCCTCCAGAAAGCAACGATGAAAGATTACTGTTAAATATGGAATGCTGAGGAATATATGTATATTTCACAATCTTCTTTACGTATCTCAAGTAACTTTTCAATATCACTATGAGAATCAGAAAGATGTTCTTCTCAATTTCTAATCAAATCAAGGAATTACGAATCCATGCACCAAACTTAAAATATATATTAATATTCGTCATACCTCTTCATAACTGTGGCAGGAGCTACAGTGGGGCTTCTAGACCTAGATTAAATTAGTAACGAACACCTTCCGTCCTCCATGAGAAAAGTAAAATTCTACAAAAAAACCCAGTTAGTCTGCTTTAGAGGAGGGAAATTTCTTCCTGAATTACGACTGGGAAATCAGGTTAGTCCTTAGGTACATAAAGAAATAAGATTGAGGGAGGGAGGTGGGGGATGGGGCATGGGGGTACACAGTCTGAAACAACATTTGTTATAGTACAGTAGTCCAACAAAACTACTTATCTTTTTCACTCTCTGGACATTTGCTGATAGCAAAGAAGAAAGTGGGCAAAGAAGCCAAAAATAAAAACCTTCAAAAATCTCAAAAATACTTTATTTTGAAAATTATAAATAAGATTTTTTTTTCCAATATACAAATGTTCTTAGCATTTTCTATATACATTTCTCATTTGTGAAAGCAAGGGCTTGTATTTCCTTTTCAAGATCAATTGACAGGAAATGGCATTAGGATGTTCCTTTCTTGATATAGAAGTCTGATAGAACACAATTAATGTAAAAATGATTCATAACTTCTTGGTAAATTGTGGATGTGCATTAGGGATTGAGAATTGTCCTTTGGTGTTTCCGGGAGTTCTGTCCCTAAATTTTGAACGCCTCAGGTGAGATTAGTCCTTTAAGTGTCTTATGTGTTCTTGTACTTCACAATGAGATTATACAAATTCTGTAGTGGCTATGCTGTTTAAAGTGTCCTTAAGTATTCTTTCTAGAAGAAAAATAAACCTCAAATTTGTAGTAGTAGTCAAAATGCTGACTGAGTTCTATCTTACCTGTTTTTAATCACCCTGATAAAGCTTTGGCATTTTTTTTGTGTTATTTTGAAGAACTCCCAAACAAACAATTAATTCTCAAAATTATCTGAGGAAGTTGAAATATGTGGCAAAATTCTCAATAGGACTATTGGAAAACAATTTTATATCATGTGCTAATTTTCCCACAAAAATCAAAGGAGTAAAACTAATCTCAGAAAAAGCTTTTGTTAGAATGTCTTTACCGTTAAGCTAGACTTTTATATTATTACATAGGTCAGAAAACAATGTTATATAAATAAAAATATACAACAATTAACTGAAAAAATGAATTATGAAAATAATGTAATTCATCAAGGTGTTAGGAAGTGCTTCAAAAAGAAGGCACATTTATTTTCATATGTTATACCAAGTTTCTTTATAACTCTGACTATATGGCCTATCAAACTCAGTCTACTACATATTAATATACTGTTCCTATAACCCTCAGAAAGAAAAAGGAACATAATCCAGTTTCTGTCTGGAATAAAAAGCTCCAATAACTGTCATGTTCTGATCAGTTCTTTAGCTATATTTTGTTCTTTCTTTATTTTACTTATCGTGGCAAGGATACACACATAAATTTTAAGCCTTCCTTAAATCTAAAACTTCAAGTATAGCCTGTGATGATATAACGTAGCTCCTTAACTTCTAAATTCTTACCTTCATCAAAATCTGTATTCAATAATAAAAATGAATTTCTAGTAAATTCTTAATAAGCTACCGCAATTCTTCACTGAATCTTATCAGAGATGATTTTATGCAAAAAAACCCCAACAAACCCCAAAACAAAACCAACATTATATAGACACTTCTTGCACATTATTTCACGTACCTACAGGAAGGAAAATAGACAAAGTTGAGGGGATCACTTATATTTCAGAAGCTTGGATGATTTTTTTTTTTCCAGATCAAGTATAGGATGATCAATAACCTTTGTTTTGTATTGATATGTAGGAAATTGCTTTCATTTTTGCATAAAAAACAGCAGTCAAATAAAATTTTCAGTTTTACGCCTTCAAGAAGTGAAGCAAATATGGGCATATGTACTCAGCAAATAAAGGGTCTGAAATCATTTACACGGTTATAATTCTCTCTCCAGTATGCTTTGACTTGAGTTGTTATTGCCTGTAAGGCACACTTGCTTTCAGAAGCATAAAAATACTGCATAACATTACAGCAAGGTTATCTTAAACACATTTAAACACATCTTAAACAGCTGAAGTATATAATGAAATTAAAAGCAAAGGCGTTTTTTTAGTTATTGCACTACAACTGAGAAGAAAAAAAATAAAAAAGATTCAGATTATACCTAGTGTTTTTAGGATATATTTCCACTTTTAATACATTATTTAGTTGATAAGTAGATAATGCTGGGCAGAAAATCTAACGAATGTGAACCCTCTCGAAGCCAAATCTGGAATATGGCTTGTGTGGAATTACTGATGACAATAATGAGAGAACCAGAAAGAGTAGAATAGAAAGGTGCAAAGACTATTTGACTTCCTTTTTGTCCTACTTTGTGCTAAAGAGTTATTATCTTTGCATAAAGAAACACTAGGGCTTTGACTGTGACTATTGCACGGAAAGCAAATGGAAAGCTCTATAGCTTTGTTCAAGTTTTGTTTCCTTACTGCGCACAAGGAGGAATGGGGATTCCTGAACATTTCCAGTCACAGAGAAGGTGCAGAACAGATTTTGTTAAAAATTGGCATTTAATCTCTTGAATTGCACAAATAAGCTCATTAGCACTGCAAGAACAAGGTTTAGTTCTTTACCTTTATAAGCATTTACCAATTAAATCCCAAAGCAGGCATACTGCAAAAAGTTTTTTTTTAAAAAAAAAAAAAAAAAAAGAAAAGAATAGTGGGGTAATCAAAGGCCTTGACAAACTTGAGGATTCTCTGTTCTGTTTCTGTTCTCATGGTTTCTTAATAGATATGCTAGATAATGTATTCAGGTTGCAAATAAATTTATTTTCACTGAAATCAGCAACCCAAATTAGTGTAAATATATCTTCAAAAATACTTTTTGCTTCAGTTGTATGTCACATTTGTTATGAATCATGAATAGCCTCTAAGAATAAAATTATGCATCTGAAAATATGAGTATAATTTGACATTAGTTATGTTTTGTTTCTTTCTAATTCAGAAGGCAACAGAAGGTGAGATTGCTGTTCTTAGAAAAGTGAATGATGAAGAAAGATTTGGAATAAAATTTCCTGTTTAGAGAACAAAATCGTTCCTTGTGAGGCTATGCTATTCAGAATAAATGGAACAAAATACACATACCCATGTAATAAAATATACAAACATATTATTTTTTTTTCCATCTTGGAGAATATCTGTGACCAGATGGTATTAAATTGTATTGTACATGAAGGTATATAGTTTTATATAATACATGCTATTTTATTCCACAGAAGTGACCTCAAAATTATCTTCTGTAACCTTTCATTAATAGTTCATTTCTGTCAAAGTTGAAACTGGTAGATTTCATACCGTATTGTTGCTACTATTTTCTGATTGGTGGAGTCTACAAATTCTATTAGAGACACTACAACATGAAGGAAAGTTTGGTTACCATAGTTACTTATAAATGTTTCTTCAAATTTCACTTCCTTCACGCATTTGTGTCAGTAAAGCACAAGCAGTCATGTGTTTATAAAGAGTGGTTTCAGGCAGAAAGTGGTCAAATCTTCTGTGACTGGTGGTATAAAGATCCTTAAAACATATCTTTTTTTCCCATATATTTTGATTATATGTGACACCAGTGAAATATGTTACCAAATATTCTAAAGGTCTAGTTCTTTTACTTTATATATGACACTAAAACTATAAAGCATAACAAAAAGGGAAGATATAGGAATTAAGCTCGGAGCTGCTGGTCATTCTTATGGAATGCACAAATATTACCTTAATACTTTCAGGTGAAAGACCACAAGACAATACGTACATTTAGTAGTGTTTTTCCCCTATTTTATATATAACATATTCAGCAATTTAATGAATTAATACATGTGTTAATACAATTATATGAAGCAGGACATTTTGCAGAAGTAGACATGGATTCAAACTTTGTTTATAGTCTTTTATTGAGTAATTATTATGAAAGATAAGTTACATATCAAAATATGATTTAATTTCAAACCATACAATTGGGTTTTCAGTCCTTGTATAAGATTCCCCTCTTGATTGGTCCTTGATGTCATTTTTCTCTTCTATAACATTTCCAAAGGGCACTTTGATAGGTTTGGATAAGAGTGACCAACATCTGACAGGTAAAATTCCTTGGAACATTTCAAGCTACACAGCTTGCTGTAGGCAATAAAAGTCTATCATCTTCCATATACCTATCTTTCATATACATAAGTATATAAAACACACACAGGTGGGTGTTTATAGTTCTTATATAAATATATACATGTACACATATAAGTGTAGCTTTTGATCTATCAAATACTAGATCTGGACAGTTGTCTTCTTTCATGTGGTGGACAGAAGGTAAACAAAGAATGGACACCCCTGCATGAAACTGCGATGAAAAGTGAGCATGACCTTTGAGAAACCAACCCAAGATATGTATCATCCAATTCTAGTTGTGACGTTATTTGTACATGCATTTTGGCGTTTTAACCACACTTGACCCTTTCTGTCTCTTTTATGAAGCTTTAAGACAAACATTTAGGAACTGAAATTAAGATAAAATATCTCCATTCTGAACAACTTCCTTTCCCTAACATGAACTTCTCTCTCAGACTTCTTAAGGCTCAGTAAAGCAGGTTACTGGAGAAAACAGAAAATCTGAAACTTTCATAAATCCAGATTATAATGATAGACAGTGGCACTACATGACCATTTACCCATGAGAAGAACAGTGCCACTGTTTGGATTAGAGCAGGAGAGACTAATGCAGTTATGTCCTTAAGGGTTAGTAGAAAAATGAATCTTTCGCCTCTGCGAGTGAGCACAAACAGCAATTCAAAAGCATTATATCTGTGAGGTAGTTTGCAGGATCTGTTCTATTTGTCACTGGAATTGACTGTAGACGATTTGGCAAAATCTGAGTTGTTTCAACCCTGGATCATTATCCCAAAGTCCCTTTCTGTGCTTAAACTTTAAAAGTAGTTTGGGGGCATCTAAAAAGAAAGGGGAAATCATAACACATTTCTGCAGTTTACAGCAATACCATTACTTAATACTTCTGAAAACAACTGCTACTTACAGTTGCAAAGGACTTCAGTACTATGAGATACACAGAAGCATATCTGAAAAATCTCCCGAGATTAAATAGAAGATTTTCCAAGACTCCTAAATGAACAAGCTGCCCAAGACTCAGTGATAGGCACCAGATAGGCACTCAGGGAGGCAACTAATTTTCTTGTATAACTTGGTAACTAATGAGTTTACTGCTGTATGGATGAGCATTTTTTACAGAATGTTGCTACTTGTCCAGAGAATCATTTGGAAGATTTCATTCTGGATATTTTTAAACACAACCTTAAATGATAAAAAGGAAATTCACCCCTCTAAACCCATAATCTCCTGAAAGAAATATGACTGCAAGATAGTACAGGTGATTTAATTATTTCTTTTGATGAAAGGTAGCCAATATTTTTTTCATGCTTTTAAGTTATTTGCTAATGAAAGCCAATTTAAAAAAAAAAACACCTTTTTAATAGTATTGATTTCATTTGCAAGAATTTTTTGTTTGAATCTATACCTCAATTGTTTTGCCAACAGTGATGGTTTTGTTTTTCATCTATCAAAAGTACATTGCCTATCACTAGTCACCTATGGTAATAAAACAAACTGACTGGTTCTGTGAAGTTCTAAGTTCTTCTTCCTATTTTCTTAACAGATTATTTTCAATCACAGATTAATGAATGCATAACAGCCAAAAAAATTAATATAAAATACTTTTTCTGTGCAGTCTATGGGCTTTCACAGATGGTCTGTCTTCAGCAAGGGTACATTTTCATTAACACACAGCTAAGGCAATTCACTGAACTCAGGAGAACAATCGCAGTATCCTGTGACCTGCTCCACTGGATAAATTCCAGTCAGATATGTGCACATATACAAAGTCTCATTAATTTTGCCTATTATTACATAAATAACAATTATCTAGTGCTATTATTAACCACACACACACAAAAATCCCCTTGATTTTCTCCTGCTCTTAGAGAACAGTAAATCAGGGCTCAAACCTCAGCAGAAGCTTTCATCAAGAGAATGATCAACAAACTGTACAAAATGGAAATAGCTTCACAAATTGACAAGTACAATGGAATCTGAAGCAGTTGTTGTATTCACTTAGAGAAATGAAAGGTTTGGCCCAGACCACGACATCCTCTTTCATAATCCCCCAAAACTGCTCAGAAGGTGGATATCAGGAGTAAGTAATTCCCACGATGTGTTGTATCATAGAATCAAGGAATCATAGAACAGTTAGAGTTGGAAGAGACCTTAAGGATCATCTAGCTCCAAACCCCCTGCCGTGGGCAGGGACACTTTCCAATACACTAGGTTGCTCAAAGCCCCATCCAGCCTGGCCTTGAACACTTCCATTGATGAGGCATCCACAACTTCTCTGGACACCTTGTTCCAGTGCCTCACAGTAAAGAATTTCTTCCTAATATCTCATCTAAATCTACCCTCTGTCAGTTTAAATCCGTTATCCCCTGTCCTATTGCTAAGTTCCCTGACAAACAGTCCCTCTCCATCTTTTCTGTAGGCCCCCTTTAAGTACTGAAACACTGCTATAAAGCCTCCCCTGAGCCTTCTCTTCTCCAGGCTGAACAACCCCAACTCTCTCAGTTTGTCTTCAGAGGAGAGGTGCTTCAGCCCTCTGATCATCTTCGTGGCCCTTCTCCGGAGTCCCTCCAACAGGTCCATGTCTTTCCTATTCTGGGGGCTCCAGGGCTGGTTGCAGTACTCCAGGTGGGGTCTCATCAGAGCAGAACAGAGGGGCAGAATCACCTCCCTCAACCTGTTGACCACACTTCTTTTGACACAGCCCAGGATACGGTTGGCTTTCTGGGCTGTGACTGCACATTACTGGGTCATGTTGAGTTTCTTATCAACCAACAACCCCAAGTCCTTCTCCTCAGGTCTGCTCCCAGTCTGTTCTCCACTCAGCCTGTATTTGTGCTTGGGATTGCCCTGATCAACATGCAGGACCTTGCACTTTGCCTTGTTGAACTTCTTGAGGTTTGCACAGGCCCACTTCTCAAGCCTGTCAAGGTCCCTCTGGATGGGAGCCTTTCCCTCCAGCATGTCGACTACTCAACACAGTTTGATGTCATCAGCAAACTTGCTGAGGGTGTACTCAATCCCACTGTCCATGTCACCAACAAAGATATTAAATAGTACTGGTCCCAGTACTGACACGTGAGGAACACCACTCATCACTGTTCACCACTTGGACATGGGCCATTAACCGTGACCCTTTGAGTGTGGTCACACAGACAATTCCTTATCCACCCAGTGGTCCATCTGTCCATGTCCATGTCTCTCCAATTTCAAGACAAGGGTGTTGTGTGGGACAGTGTCAAATGCCTTGCACAAATCCAGGTAGATGATGTCAGTTGCTCTTCCCTTATCCACCAACACTGTAACCCTGTCGTAGAAGCCCACCAAATTTGTCAGGCACAATTTGCCCTTAGTGAAGCCATATTGGCTGTCACCAATCACCTCCTTCTTTTCCATGTGCCTTGGCATAGTTTCCAGGAGGATCTGCTCCATGATCCTGCTGGGCACAGAGGTGAGACTGACCAGCTTGTAGTTCCCCGGCTCTTCCTTTCTACCCATTTTAAAGATAGGGGTTATGTTTCCCCTTTTCCAGTCAGCCTGAACTTCACCAGACTGTTATGACTTCTCAAATGTGATGGATAATGGTTTAGCAACTTCGTTCGCCAGTCCCCTCAGGACTTGCAAGTGTATCTCATCAGGTCCCATGGACTTGTGCACCTTGAAGTTCCTCAGCTGGTCTAAAACCTGGTCTTATCCTACAGTGGATGGTTCCTCATTCTCCCAGTTCCTGCCTTTGCCTTCTACAACTCGGGCAGTGTGGCTAAAGCCCTTGCCAGTGAAGGCTGAGGCAAAGAAGTCTTTGAGTACCTCAGCCTTGTCCATATTCCGGGTCACAAGGTCTCCCGTTTTCTTCTGGAGAGGGCCCACATTTTCCCTAGTCTTCCTTTTGTCACTGACATACCTATAGAAGTTTTTCTTGTCACCCTTGATGTCCCTGGCCAGATTTACTTCTAACAGAACTTTAGCTGTCCTAACCTGATCCCTGGCTGCTTGGACAATATCTTTGTATTCCTCCCAGGCTACCTGTCCTTCCTTCCACCCTCTGTAGGCTTCATTTTTGCTTTTGGGTGTGTCCCAGAGCTCCTTGTTCATCCATGCAGGCCTCCCGGCATTTTTGTCTGACTTCCTCTTCATTGGGATCCATCACTCCTGAGCTTGGAGGAGGTGATCCTTGAAAACTAGCCAGCTTTCTTGGGCCCCTCTTCCTTCCAGAACTTTATCCCATGGTACTCTGCCAAGCAGATCCCTCAAGAGATCAAAGTCTGCTCTCCTGAAGTCCAGGGTAGTAAGCTTATTTTGCTCCCTCCTCACTGCTCGGACGATCTTGAACTCCACCCTTTCATGGTCACTGCAGCCAAGGCTGCCCTTGAGCTCCACACTCCCCACCAGCCCCTCCTTGTTGGTGAGAATAAGGTCCAGAATGAATGCTCTCCTCTTTGGCTCCTCTACCACTTGGAGAAGGGAGTTATCATCAACGCATTCCAGGAACCTCCTGGATTGCTAATGCCCTGCTCTGTTGCCCCTCCAACAGGTATCGGTGTCATTAAAGTCCCCTATGAGGACCAGGGCTGCTCCTATTTGTCTCTAGAGGGCCTCATCCACTTGGTCTTCCTGGTCAGGTGGCTTGTAGCAGACCCCTACTGTAATGTCGCCTGTACCTGACCTCCCTTTATTCCGGACTCATAGGGTCTCCGTTGGCTCCTTATCTGTCCCCAGGCAGAGCTCCACGAACTCCATCTGATCATTGACATAGAGGCTGACACCCCTTCCTCACCTTCCCTGCCTGAACTTCCTGAAAAGCCTGTATCCTCCCATTCCAACACTCCAGTCATAGGAGCCATCCCACCACATCTCTGTGACGCCAATAAGATTATAGCCCTGCAGGCATATGCACATCTCGAACTCCTGTTTGTTCCCCATGCTACATGTGTTTTCATAGAGGCATTTAAGCTGGGCCCCTGATGAAGCTGACTTTCTGGCTGGAGTGGCTAGTTTTCCTTTATGCTGCACTTCAGGTGCTCTACTGCTGACCTGCAACACTTGTCCAGGCTCTGGGCATCTGTTACTGTGTCCAGTTCTGGGTTCCCCAGTTCAAGGAGGACAGGGAACTACTGGAGAGAGTTCAGTGGAGGGGTACAAAGATGATCAAGGGAATGGAGCACCTTTCTTACAAGGAAAGGCTGAGAGATCTAGGTCAGTTCAGCCTGGAGAAGAGAAGACTGGGAAGGGATCTTATCTACGCTCATAAATATCTAAAAGGCAGGCATCGAGAGGATGGGGCCAGACTCTTTTCAGTGGCGCCCAGTGACAGGACAAGGGGCAATGGGCACAAACTGGAACACAGGAAATTCCATCTCAACATGAGGAAAAACTTGTTTACTTTTGATGGTGACAGAGCACTGGAAGAGGCTGCCCAGAGACATTGTGGAGTCTCCTTCTCTGGAGATATTCAAAACCTGCCTGGATGTGTTCCTGTCCAACCTGCTCTAGGTGAATCGGCTTTGCCAGGGCGGTTGGAGTAGATGATCTCTAAAGTTCCCTTCCAACCACTACCATTCTGTGACTCTGTGATTACTGATATTTGTATCATGTTGGTAGGAGTGGGATGGATTGCAGTTTCCCTCCCCTGGCAACTCTAGTTTAAAGCCCTCTTTGCGAGCCTGGCAAGCCTCCGACCAAAGATGCTCTTCCTCTTCTCGGGGAAAGGAGTATCAATTTTCCTGATATCTTTTCAATAATTCTGCAGTGTTTTGGTCCTGGTGCAGGTTTTTAAATCTTCCTGCTATTTGGTTCCCTAGATGCTATGAAGGTTTATGAAAAATAGAGTTGAAGACATAGGGCAGGTTCTCATGATTTCTTCCCAAGTTTGTCTAAACAGAGACTATTCCCATGTCAGTATACTCTCTGACCTACTGTAGTCTTGATTAAATGTAAGTGCTTGATATTACCACACTTTTTTCTTGTTAAATAGCAATAGCATGAGTAACACATTCAGTATTCTCATTAAAAATGTAGTTTAATTTCCATTCTTATCTAGTACTTAGTCTTATTGCACCTTCTCTTATGAAGATTATACTCTACTTTTTTAGCTACTTTGGCTGTTGCTTTATTTAATGGATTCCTTGTATTTTGGGGGTTTCTTTTGTCTTTTTACCAATTGCACTAAGCCAGATATTAGGACAGCAAACTCCAGAACTTCATGGAATAGACAAGATCTCCTGTCTTTGTAGAAGTATGAAAAATATCCATCAATGTCAACAGCTGACTTCCAGCTCTGTCCTCCCAGAACCTGACTCTAAGAAATGTGTTTAATTTGCACCTCATACTTTGTTTACCTTTATCATTTTTCCTAGTTTGAAGCAATTAAATTAAAATAATTAATTTCATAAGGTGCTAAAAGCAGTGTTTTTGTGGGTATCAATTTCTTGAAAGATGCCTGTTTATCTGAATAGTAGAAATTCTACGTGAATACAAATAAATAAATTTGACATGAAAATCTAGATTTTGAAGGACTATAAAGTATAAACCAAAGTTGATAAATTTTTACAATTTTCCCAGTAACTTCCTTGAAGCCTAAGAATAGATCCTAATTTGTTTAATTTTTGTAATCCGTTCTTTAACAGTGCTATGCATTCTTTGACTTTTTCCAGAGGGATTGGTAGATGCTGAGCACTTCAGAAATACAGTTTATTAAGAAAATCCTTTCATATTGGAGCATGTTAGTCAACTTCAACCATGCACAAAGTGTCTCTGCAAGCTGGACATACACAGTTTAAGATTACAAAGCAATTATTTTTGGTAATACACACAGTAGATAGCTAGGACTAATAAGCTATTATGCTAATATGCTCACCATCCCCAATGAGACATTTAATGAGTCTCTGCTGACCTGGGAGGCATCAACTGAGTGAGAATGGGTTAGCCTCCAGTGTCCCCCAGCACCAGCAGACACTCTGTGTTGCTGAGCTGCCATCTTTCAAGTTCCTTTTTTCCTTAGGTCTTATACCTGTTCATGTCAGCATTTTTTCCTTGAGCAGTTAAATGTCACTGTCTTGACAAGGGTACTATTGTCTGGGCCTTTATACATCTCAGCTTGCCTGGCTTTAGCTTATGTACGTCCAGGTCGAATAGGTCTCAGATCACAAGCACCTGAAACCCTCAGCCAAGGGTTACAGTATTTTGTTCAAACAGAAGATGCTATGGATGAGGTGGATTATGTGTTTGTAGAGATTTAAAGTCTCAAATCCATGCCGAAAGCTGTGAAATGTGTTTTGGCCAATAATTGCATGCAAAATACTCTGAGTTCCCCAATATTTTTTCTCATGCAAAGACTGCATACTCAGCAAAGGGCTTAGATGTGGACGGTCTACAAACTAATGAATTATTAATGATTTACTGGATGGGACATTTACTCATCTTTGTCCTTACACTATAGTTTTAGAAAGACAGTTATTACTGCTTGCTTAGGCTGTATCTATACCAGTAAAACATATATTTGGGACCACTCTCTGGAACTACAATCAAGTGGTATAGAGTGGACTGTGACCATGCTGCTAAATTCTTTAGTCCTCCAAAATAGTGTGACCATACCCAAACTCCTTAATGGAAGAGCCTATGGTGCAAAGCCCACGCTACCTCCGGGGCTGGAAGAGTGTTAGTGAGCTCAGGCCAAAACTGCTGAGAACAAATCTAACCATTTCTGGAAGAGACAACCACCTGCCAGCACCCTTAGGTGTTCCCCAGCACTGCTTGTGCACTTAATATGCATTATGACTTTGTCTGTGATAGAAAGGACTTGATTTCAGTTATTTCAATGCAAATATTTGACCTCTTATTTTTGCAAGGGTTAAAGATACAACAGTAGAAAATACACCACCCAGACAAATTTTTGTTTTCGTTTATCTTATAATCTACTGTTGAATTATTTATCGTACTCCTTGGTATTATGAACAATTTCGTAATAAAAGTATGAAAACCAAAAGAGAATTCCGGCCAAGGTCAGCCTGACTTTCCATAGCATATGTTAGAAATTGGTAAATATGCCTTTCACCATTAGATGCCAGATCTAAATTATTGCTATTATTAAATGCTATTGCTATCAAATGTTATTAATAATGCTATTATTAAATGTTGTTTATTGTTTTCATACATGTCCCCTAAATTAAAACAGCAATATGCTCACTTAATATTGGAGAAGTGTATTTATATGGACTTCATACACATAAAACCTTAAAATTACCATGCAAAGGAAATGATAAAGGGCTTGAGTGTCATTTGTAATAGATTGTGGGTTAACTGTATCGCAAGTCTACCTCTACCAAGAAGAGGTGTTAAGGCTGTGGGACTAAAATGCTTGAGCAGGGCGTTCGCTTCCTTTGAAAAGGACTCTGGGCAAAAAGAGTACTGCTGGGTCCACTGCAAGGTACTAGTAGAAATTTTTCCTGTATATCTTTTCATTCCAGGGAAGGATTGTGCTATTCTGTGAAACAGCAATACTTTTTCTTTGAAAGAACAAATCCTCTGTATTCCAAGAAGCCTGATCAGTCCTGATTGCAATAGTCCCAAAACAACATATTGTGTATTTTGTTTCTTATGTAAAACACTTTATTTTTTTTTCCTTTTTTTTCCCCCCATATGGATAAATAATGTTTCTGACTAGATATACTTAGGAATAGGGGAAGAGAGGGACATAACATTGTGCCCCACAAACTTGTGCACCACCTATGAAAATTCTAAAAAGGGGATAAAGTTTGCTTTTTTTTTAACAGAAAATAATTATTTTTAGTATAACTGTGTGTATGAAACAATAAAATAGATTATTGTTAGCTCTCTAGTACTTTCTGAAATTTTTTAGCTTCCTTTGGACATCATTACATAAATGACCTATAACACCGTTTCAGGGAAGCAGACTGAAGTCACAGTAATGACTTAGCCCCTTTTTTGTCAGTTCCTAGGTCGTCTTTGCAAATGAGTAACAAGAAGATGACAGGAGCCTTTGAATGTCTTTTGGGCTCTAATTATAGTTTAATGGGCTTTTTCAGTCTTCTCAGACTTGCTTAAAATGTTGTTCTTGTTGGAAATAAAATCTTTAACAGCTGAAATCTGTTCTTCCTTTAAAAGTGATTGGGTAACATGTAAGGCTCAAGTGATTAGGAGTAACATTTGTCATACTTCTACTATAAATCACACATCATTTTTCCAAGAAAGGAAAGAGGATGAAGAAAAAAGCAAAGCTTCCTTTATACTATTACCATGCCTAGAAATGACTGTGCAGCTGCAACAGAGAAATAAATGAGAAGCAGATAATTAATGTTTTCAGCTTGTTTTTTTTTTTTTTTTTTTATATTCAGTATGTATTGGATCTTTTACGTACTCACTTTAGTATGTGCTAATCAGACTTTGTCATTGGATGCTCACCAGTGGCAGCTGTTCATGCACAAGACTGAGAACAGAGCAATCACTTAACTCTAGTCTAGTTCTTTTTCTCTTCCGTGCACATCCATCTTCCTGCTGCTTTTGGACTATCTAGGATCTGGCTCCATGTCAAAACAATGTTGTGAGACCTGATTATCTCAGCGTTTAAAATGAATTTGCTATATAAATTGTAGGATGTCTGTTTGCACGGAAATCCAGTGCTACATTTTCTGCTACAGATCACTACCTTTCTTTAAAGGAGAATGAGGCAGCTCACCAGGGACTGTTCGCAACAGTCACCTAGGGGTAATTTATATGCCAGCCCCACTGTTACATCTCCAAGTATAGAAGATGCAATCCCTACCATGTAACAATATCCCCTACCTGTGTTCGCTGGGGCAATGTCCTTTCTGATCACTCCTTTTCTTCAGGTACACTTTTGAAATCTCATTTGGAAATACCAGAGAGCTGGAGAAAGGGAGCTCCCCAACCCAGATTTACTCCACTTGAAAGCCCCTCCTGCTTTTGTCTTTTAGAATAATAATTCTGTCATCTGCAGCAGGAGAGAGAAGGGGAACTGAGCTATAGAGCACCACCTGGTCCAGGGGGTCGCTCAAGATCTTTTTTTAAAAGCCCTCCTGTTATTTTGTGCACATGTTGGTTCAGCTGTCTAACGTGACACGTAAGGCACTAATTAGCTGGTTTCTTCTCACTTGCCCAAATTATCATTAAATTAGTCTTGTCTCTATTGTGACAAGTGTGAATAAGGACTAATGTATATTTTGAAAGCAAGAGATGCATTTACAAATGAAATTATACTGAAATGTGAATATTCCTGAGCATGAAATATTCTTTCGTTTGCGTGCAAACTTTATAATGAAACATCCTTGATACCTTACTATGTGACAAGTAAAAAATTCTGTTCACAGCTAGCATATCCTGCTGATATTAGACTTTAGCAACCCCAACAGCCCAGCAACTCCTACCCAAATGTAAATTTGCTTTTAATATCTACTGTCATTTTGCCTCCTGGTTACACTTCATTACAGAACCAAGAAAATGAGCTGTTCAATATTCTGACGTTAAAATTGGATTCCCCTCCCTCCCTGCTTCTCATCCAGCCCAGCAATAGCCCATGTTTCCTGGGTGCGCAGTTTCTCCAGAGGAGATGCAAGCAGCTGTGAACGCGTGGGTCTGCATTACCAAAGTGAACAGCTCCTGGCTCCATTTTAGCAAGTAAGCACACAATGAAGCTGGAGAACCACTGCAAGCTAAAATAACTCTGTGCATCTTTCACAATTTATTTATTTGCTTGTTTGTTTAATCTGAACCTGTTTCCCAAGCAAGTCTGTCATGTGCTCCAGTAACCACTTGAGCTGGAACAACTGAGTGGAACTCTCTCTGAGATTGTTTCTTCTGAATTGCAGCCCGTACCCTTCTGAGATCAACCGTGAAGAAATGCAGTAGTGAATCCCAGCCGATTCTCTGCCTTTATCAAGCCATGCCCATCAGTCAAAATCAAAGGAAGCCTAGTGGGGCACGTACTTTCCTCAACTGAATAAGTCCTCAAGCAATTCTAGAGAAAGGAGTATTATATACAGAGGGTGTGCTTGTTTATTAATGATAATTATCTGGTGGTATATTTACTACGGACCCTGAAGGAATTTTTTTTGTCTCTAACCTGCTGCACTGATTGCTGTAGAAGCTTAGCTGTAAGCTATAAGATCCATTGTGCTGGGCAAAGTCTCAGAAGTGGAGAGTGCTTGAGGAGAGTGCTTGAGGAGAGTGATTGAGAAGAAAGGATATTGAGAGAGTCAGTGTTTTAGCAGTCCCATAAAAGAACTGGGAACCAAGTTGGCCTCAGTGTCAGCTGAGGATACCAAAACCAAGAATCGCCCTGGTAATCTATGGGCATGCACTAATGACTCAGTGTTTGGTTTCTTTGGTGAGCCACCAAGTTGTCTCAAGTTTTATTGTTATGAATACAAGTTCTGATTTTTGTCCTTGCTCATGTATGAAGAGACTGGAAACTTTCTTCCCAAAGACTGTCAGCTTTTAGGTACATCTTATTAACTGGTAATGCAGATAGCTGATACTAAATAAAGCAACTTTATTTATTTATTTAACCTTTATTTATTTAACCACAACACATTAAATTTTACATGACAGATAATAGATTGTCCTTAAACTTTTAAAAAATGCAGTAATAAAAAAAGACAGTAAGGTTGTTTTAATGTCTGCAACAACATTACTGGTTCTACACCCTACTACATGATTACTGATGGCATGATGAGAGTATCCAGTGGTTGTTTTTAGGGACCCTCAGTGGTTCTTAAAAAATCTTAAAGCATTGCTTGTTTAGTATACAAGAGTACAGTCTTCCTAAGGCACAAAGACCTTACTGGTCTAGAGAAGCAAAAATTGCAGAATTGGACCAACATAATGGTCCATTCCTACATCTTCTATGGATATGTGTGTGTGTATGTGTAGGAAGAGAAAGTGAGAGAAAAGAGAGAGAGACTTATGTTTATATTTCCTAAAATGATTTAGAAATCATATTTCAATTTGTGGTGATCCCACAGACTGTTCTGGCCAAACTCTCTCAGATTTAATTTGAAGATTTGTTGATGTAAAGATTATCTCTACATCTCCTCTGCTTTCATTTTTTGTATTTATGTGTTACAAAAAATATAATTAAGAAATTCTAGCAAACTCCTCCTGCCTAACTTCTTAAGTGGAGCCTAACTGTTATAACTAACTGTTTAATATAAACAGAACTGTACTAAACTAAAGTATTTTACTGGGTTTGTATAGCAAGGTTTGGTAGCAGGGGGACTATAGGGATGGCTTCTGTGAGAAGATGCCAGAAGCTTCCCCCATGTCCAACAGAGCCAATGCCGGGCAGCTGCAAGATGGACCCGCTGCTGGCCAAGGCCAAACCCATTAGCGAAGGTAATAGCGCCTCTGTGATAACATCTTTAAGTAGGGGGGAAAAATCCAGTACAACAGCAATTGCAATGGGAGAGAGCAGTGAGAATATGTGAGAGCAACAACTCTGCAGACACCAAGGTCAGTGAAGAAGGAGGGCGAGGAGGTGCTCCAGGGACTGGAGCAGAGATTCCCCTGCAGCCTGTGGTGAAGACCATGGTGAGGCAGGCTGTCTCCCCACAGCCCATGGAGGTTAATGGTGGAACAGATATCCACCTGCAGCCTGTGGAGGATCCAACTCTGGAGCAGGTGGATACCCAAACGAGGTTGCGACCCTGTAGAGAGCCCACAGTGGAGTGGGAGGACTTTGTTGGCAGGACTTGTGACCCTGTGGGGACCTACACTGGAGCAATCTGTTCCTGAAGGACTGCACTTCATGGAAAGAACCCATGCTGGAGCAGTTCATGAAGAACTGCAGCCTGTGGGAAGGACTCATGATGAAGAATTTTGTGAAGGACTGCCTCCTGCGGCAGAGATCCCAAGCTGGAGCAAGGGAAGAGTGTCAGAATTCCTCCCCCTGAGAAGGAAGGAGCAGCAGAAACAACATGTAATGAACTGACCGCAACCTACATTCCTTGTCCCTCCATGCTGCTGGAAAGGAGGAGGTAGAGAAAAACCAGGATTGAAGTTACACCTGAAAAGAAAAGGGGGTGGGGAGAAGTGTTTTTTTAAGATGTGAGTTTATTCTCATTATCCTACTCTGATTTGATTGGTAATAAATTAAATTATTTTTTTCCCCAAGTAGTGTCTGTTTTGCCTGTGATGGTAATTGGTGAATGATCTCACCCTGTCTTTATTTTGAACCACGAGGCTTTCACTGTTTTCTTTCCCCTGTCCAGCTGAGGAGAGGGAGTGATAGAGTGGCTTTGGTTGGCACCTGACATCCAGCCAGGGTCAACCCACCACACAGGCTAACTAGAAAAACAGAATTCTGCAGCAAAACTTAGAAAAACCTAGTTAATTAAATAAATAAGTAAAACCTAGACTAATGTAATTTTCTTGTGTCATTAATTCTCTTGAGTCCCACATTTCAGTTATTTGATATGCATTTGGGAACTTTGACTTTTCACATTGACACACAAGCTTGGAGAGCTATATTAAAAAATGTGTCTTTTATATCTGTATATTTGTTCAAATAAGAAGATTATCCAGCATTGGAACAGGCTGCCCAGGGAGGTGGTGGATTCGCCATCCCTGGAGGTGCATAAAAAAAGGGTAGACCTGGTACTTGGGGATATGGTTTATAAGTGGTTTTGTCAGGTTAGGTTAATGGTTGGACTCAATGATCTTAAAGGTCCCTTCCAACCTTAACAATCACAATTCTATGATTCTGTGATTGTCTTTCTGTCCTAGTAGAGATGATGAGACTTGAGTCTTCTAGAAGCATAATACATTACATTGAAAAAAATAACATCTGTTATTCTGAAGGCTCAGTTTCATTGCCAGTTTTCTATTACTATGGGGTGTTTTTTTTCCAAATGTCCTCAGATGTTTTTGCCTTCTTTCATTCAGAATGCAGATGCCAAGGGAGTTTGATGGCCACTTCTGCCTAACACAGAATACTTCAGGGAAAACATCAAACCAAAAATATGCATTTTCCTGAAGCTTGTACTGTCTTAATAAATTGTCTGTTTAACAATGCAATTTTTGGCATAAGATTTGTAAGTCCATAGAGAATGTTAAGAAAGTTCATCTCTTCTGGAAGTTTGAGATTTTCTCCTGTTTTAGAGAAGAAGACAAAATGAGAAAAAAACAGTTTGCTATTTATAAGAAAGAAACCACAGAAAGAGTGTAAGTTCTGAATGACTACAGACCAAATTTTCCTCTCTCATTGCATTTAAAGCCTTTCTGAATATTTCCATTATAAATTATTTAGTCTGTCTGGGAAATGTAAAGAGAAAAGGAACTGCTGGATGGATTTAGTGACAAACTTACCACTATGTGCTTAGTTGTTTTCAGGTTGTAGTGAAGATAAAGAAAAAGGAAATGTGGTACAGTAATGAGCTGAGCATTTACCTCCTTGTCAGTCAGGGTTGTAGATGATTAATTATCTCTGTATGTAGAACCTTTTAAAATATTTGACGGATGCACCTTGTTAAAAGGTTATACAAGCATTTAGTAGAAGATTTGGCATATGTATAGGCATAACACCAGTTCAAAATCTAGTCAAATTGTCTCAGAAGTATCTAGACAATCCTCCAAAAAAATGGTGTGTGTTTAAATGCATCAGTTTTAATGGAAGTGAGGTTCACACACACTAGAGTGTGTGCCAGCATACTCTGTATAAATCACTGAAGGTGTCATCTATGGATATTGCTAGCCTTTTATGTAGGGTTTTGTTTCATGGGTGGAAATTACTTGAGCTTGGCTTGACAAAATGGAATTTTGCACATTAAAAAAACTAAACTAGTACTAAACCAGTACTAAACTCTTTGCTTAGAAATACATTGCAGACTTTTGAGGTAGGTTATAGAAAGTACTAGAGTAAAATAAGAAACATTTATGAATTCCAATTCATGCATGAAATTAACGGGGAAGAAATAAATGCAAAAATATGCGTTTGATTTCAACTTTCTAGCAATAATTGGTCACATAACATGTGTAATTCATAAAGCCTTAAAGTTCTGTACAATGAAAGAATTCACACTGTTAGCTTTACAGCAGAGAAGAACAGGGAGATTAATTGTTAGCAATTCTCTCTAAATTACACATGCAATTGAAAGCACAGCACTCTATGAATAGAGCTAAAATATTCTGAGGAGTAATCCCCTGGCCAAGCTAACATTAACAGACTTTATTATCTACCTGGAGGCATCAGCTGATAAATCTTTCCAATGACAGAATAGTAAGTGGGAGCACAGACGGGAGTAGTCTTTATCACTTTTATCACTTCTACTGCTTTTATCACTTTTATCACTTTAAGGTTGCTTTCCTCTCGGGTGAGATTCATCAGAATCCAAAGTCCTGAGAACGTGGGAAATCTGAGAAAAACAGAAGCATTACAATACCACCACTACACTGTTTTGCAGTTGTGATGGAGGCACTGGCAATGTCAACAGTGTAGTGATGGCGGCTGACTGCTTTTTGTTTGTTTGTTTGTTTTTGGTGGGTTTGGGGATTTTTTTATTTATTTTTTTCTATGGCCACAGGCTTCACATCCAGGAACTTCTGTTACTTTTCATCTGCTTCCTTCAATTTGCAAATCTCTTGCACACTGTCCCTCAAAGAAAGGGAACCAACTAAAGTTTGAACTGTTTGGAGCAGATAGAATACAGCATTAAAACCAACTATGGGAAAAGAGAGGGACAGTTACAATAAGACAAACTCTTCATTTTGAGTATTATGCTTTCCTCTACAGTTTAACTATTAATGATGTTGCATAAGCTTTTTTAAAACCTGAAACAGCACACTGAGTTTGTCATACAGAAAACAAGTAAGATATTTGGTACAAAACACTGTTGCTATTACTTTCTGTTTTAAAAATTTCAGATTTTCTTTTCTTAAGCTTCTGGGTGAAATATAATTTTAACCTAGATTTCTGATTCTGCCATGCAAGATCCTGCCTCATTATCTGGGGCTGCAAATGTTTTGAATTTGGCTTCTTAAGCATGGAGATAGTACATATCATAGACAGAAAATATTTGGTTGAAATAAATATCCTTGATGTGCAAGGAATAAGCATTAAATAAGCATTTAAGTTCTTCCAGGAGAGTACTGAGATGTCTAATCAACTAATGCTACTTAACTTTTAATTTGTTATAGTTTCTACCATATTAAAATAACTTTTAACCTCTCCGACTGCTACTGAATATATGTCTCTTTTGGTAAAAGATAAATAGCGATAATTAATAGAGTATATTGAATGAAACAAAAAGACAAATATAGAGACTTCGGCTTGCTCTAAGTTAAAATAGAAGTGGATAAAACTAATAAAAAAATCTAATGATCCAAAAATAAACCAAATTCATGATCTTATCTAAGAATGCATAGCAATAAATGTCCGTGCTCAGCTTATTCCATCTCTAATAAAGAAAATTTATTAAACAAACGGAAGACAACTAGAAAAAGCAAAGAAACAAACAAAAAAAAATTCACTTGGCTTTTCTAGCTTCTCTTAATAGGATAAAACTGCACTTTAAATTAAACACATGAAGAGAAATTCAAATTGATAAAATTACTGGGAATGTCCATTTGATAAATATCAACACAGTCATTTAAACCAGAGATTTGTCTGTCTTGTTACCTAAAACGAAATAATGTTTTCTCTCTCCAAACTGTTTGGAGTAAAAAAAAAAAAAAGAAACAAACCTGAACTCTCTCATTTTTCAACGGCTACCTCTCTCAGTGCTTGCTAATGATATAAAAACGTGCAAAAATTAGAATTAGTTTCTGATCCATTATCATTTAATGGATTAGCTCATGAAACATAAAGTAAAAGGGATGAGTTACACTCTCCAAATTATTTAGATTCCTATATATGATTAAGTTACAGCAATAGGTTTGTGGATCTATGTCTAAATTCACAGGATCAGAAATGATAATATCCTGGCCAGTGCTAGTACACGCGTGACTTCTCAGAATGCATTACTAAGTTCCAGATCACATTATTTTCATTCAGAGTTTGCTGTCAAGGCAGTCCACTAGACAACATTGGAAATTACTCTTAAAGAAGTATTTTGTTAAGTGTAACAATGTTGAATGCTTTTTGTCAGTTTTTTGCTTTGTTTCTGCACTTTCTCTTTGTTTCTTCCAATTTTCTTCTGCAGGTTGTAGACCTAATAAGTGTGAAACCAAATGAACCCTGGATCAAGTTGTTCCATCTTATAACAACCTTGTTAAAGTTTTTTTTTTAACTTGAGGTTAAAAAAAAGTTCAATGCTGTGCAGTTATTGAAAGATTAAGATTTAGACGATTAAAACAAACCCTGAAGATTTAGCATTTCCCATCGGGCACATTAAATATCACTTTGTTAATACATTAATCATATCCGTAGCTGCTTCTATGAATAAATTCTTCCCCGTTGTCCCTTATAACTCCTAACACTTTTCAGTGGGAAGGAATGCATCCCAAAATTTACACTCTGAATGGAAAGACAAGGCATCTGCATTTAAGCCACTCTAGGTATAGTCTGAGATATTGGCAGACTGAGATATTGTCAGCAACTAAACATGAAGGATAAAAGTGCTTGCATGTGCCAGTGAGAAAGAGAGAGAGAGAAACAATTTTTGTTTAACTGTTTTTTTAAAAGAATACATCCATGGAATTCAAGGCTCATAGGAACAACCAGTAGAGAAGAAACCCTCATTTACACTAACAACAGATATAGAGCAGCTTCTTTAACTCCTTAGTGTTTTTCTGAAGGTATTCAGGAGTAAGTGGCTGGTGGTCATTTAATCAAGGATGGGTGTCGGTGAGTTGTGAGAGACCTAGAACATTTTTTTTCTGTCTAGGACTGAGTATGCCGAGTTTATTCAACAGTATAGCTGTGGCTCCCTAAAAGCTATCAGTATTCGACTTTTAAAAATGTTGAGGTCTCAATTTAACTTCGTACTTTTGTCTGTAAGTATTTTGAATTTGACAGTCTTCTGGAAATGTTTTGAAAGGTGTGTGGACTGACGTCTAGGAGATGGAAAGTAGGTGAGGTTCCCACAGTGATAATGCAGGACTAGTCAATGAGTTGAGTGGACGTTTTTGTTCTCTGCATTTAAAGGAATAAATATAATGACATATGTCTCACTTCTATTTCTATAGCTAGAAATAATTTTTCCATCAGCTGGAGAAAAACACAGACATTTGGGAGTCTAATTAAAAAAATCTGGGTTGGGTAACTCCGTTTCTAACAAACTGATGGTAACAGACAATAAGACGGTATGTTCTGTAACATTACATTTTAAGTGTGGAAGAGATTTCTAGAGTTTTCTTCCAATCCTAGTGTCTCTGAAAAGTTCAATATTCTACTTTGTATTCCAATAAAGTAAAGAGAATTTGATAGGACTTATCCTTTTTCAAACACTTTACTTTCATGCACCACTGCTTTTCCCATTGTGCATATAACGTTACTTTAAATGCCCATGGAGGTATAATACCAAGCACTTAAGGCATGTGCTGATTGATCTAAAATTTAACCAGTTTAAGTCATGATATTTGGAATATATTTTTTCTGAAGAGAGTCAAAATTCAAATGTATTTCCTTTTATGATACTTTAACTTACTGACCAACAAAAAGCCTGATAAGCAGCTCGATAATCTCTGTAGAGATTGTAAAAATTTTAAAAGACAAAGTAGTCAGAATAGTTCTTGTCTGTCTTTCAGGTTTATCAAACAAGTTCTTAACATCAAGTAAAGATGTGCCTTTAAAAGAATCAAGAACCTCACGCTTTCTTCAGAAAATCCTCAGTAGCAGATAATCAGGACTTTCTTAGCTAAAGACATTTATATTGCATCATAGTAAATTTGACTGTACTGGTAGGTCTCTTAAGAACACTGAAGGGCAAAGTTCATAACAGGAATTAATGAGTTAATTGCAAAATCCTGTGGTTCTCAGCTTTGAGCCATTCTGCAAAGGGACCTCTCACACGTCATCTGTCTACTCAGTTCCTTCTCAAAAAGGATCCCTCTAAGTTCTGTACAGATAAAGGAGTGTGAATAACCTCTGTGCATTTTTTTTTTTTTCTAGGCTGCACAGATCTCTTACTGAAATCTGATTTTGTGAAGTGGAACACCCAAAGGAAGTGAATGTTTTTTGGAAACAGAGTAACATGTGAAGTGGATGCTCTGTTATGCTCTTCAAAATTAAAATGTAAAATTTTATGGTATTATCTAGACGGTTCTATTATTTGGTTTAATGGCTTAAAAAGATTAAATAGTAATTCAGTGCAGTCTCAGGAAATACAATGTTTTGGTGTTCTAGACAGATGACAGTAAGATAGGTAGATACTTCTCCTTTATAGTACAATAAAGCATAGCTCTATAAGACATACCAATAAACACCTTATTTACTTACTGTGACTCCATATGACCATGAGTAACATCATCTTCTTTGTATGCAATAAATTAAATGTTTGGCAGATTCTCTGCATGTTGCTTTTGACTGAGAAAAGATAACGCAGTTCTCCGAAGGAGCTAAAAAGTGCACTTTTTTCCTTTTTGCTGTTGCATACTTATTTGAAAGGGAGGTTGAATGTCACTTCCCTATTTGTGAGGCTAAAAAATTTCTAACTTTGCTCACAGAAACAGATCCTACTAGGACAAGATATGGTTTTACAATTGGGAATCTTCATAGTTAGCATTAAAACCACCAATTAGTAAAATCACTAAGTAGGATAGAATAGTAATTAGTAAAACCACTTTACCATTAGTAAAACCACTAATAATTTTACCTAACATTATAGCTTCTTAAACTTAACTATGGTAGCTGGCATAATGCTACGGGCAAGAAGTGGTGGCAATTCTGGTGACACTTCATAGAACGCTTTCGTATATAGATTATCCAAAAGCTATTTAATTTGTGAGAAAGAAATAGAAAAAAATAAACATCTAGTCAGTGAAACTGTACTCTGTTTTGGTTTCAGAGAAGAGAAAGAAGTTATGAATAATTGTGGTAGAAATGAAGATTTTCCCCATTATACACAAAAAGTTCTAATTTTTCAGCAAATAGGATACTGGTACTGCATAAACATGACACTATTGGGTTTAGTTAAAAATAAAACAACCCAAAACAACAGCATTGCTTTGTAAATACAATCTCTGTTTCTATCATTCACTCTGATCTTTCTTTCTGGATGAAAGCTTCTCAGAAATTTGTGGATAAGCACCTGTACAGTCTTTTCATTTTGCTTTAGATCTGGGTATGAAATAAAAAATTAGTTTGCTCATGCTGATTGAAGATTTCTCATATTATAGTAGGATGCCAGTTAACCATGCTGATTCTCTTACATCTGTCAACAGCTTTTTGGAATTCATTAACCAGGAGCTTTTGTTGAAATAACTTTCATCTTTGAAAGGGCGAACTGACACTGGCTTGCATGTCCCTGCTTTTTCTTCTCTGTGGAGCTGCAGTTGGCAATGTTATTCAATTGCTCTCTCACACGTGGGGATTTTACAGTTCCTTTTCTTTGGTGCTTTCTATGAGAGAGGACAGGGTTTAGGCCAGCCAAAGGACACTCTCCAGCCTACAAATTGTGAGTCAGTGATGGCTGGAGAGTGCACTAAGAGGACACAAGTATCCAGAGGCCTGTGGATTCCTCAAAACAAAGATTGTTGCCAGGCCTTTTCAGGCAGAGTGTTTTCAGTCTGCCCGTATGTTGGGGAGACACTGGGGAGACAGAGCATAGCATCAGGGATCGCTTTTGCAGGGCAGGATAGATGGTGACTGAATTTGCTGTAGCCAGCTGCTAAGGGAAATGTTGAAAGTGACAACTCCTTCCAAATGATCCATGATATAATCACCTTGTTCAGTCCTTGTATTTTCTGATGCAACATTTTTTTCTGTTCTTGTCTGTGATCTTTATCATCTCCATTCATCTTATCTTTTTTGACTGTTCGTGGGTCTTCACCAGAGATTTCCAAACTTGCCATCGGTTTTCTAAAATTTGCTTTATCTTTAGGCATTTTTCAAAGCTGGTTTGAAATGCCCCTTTTCTACAGGTCCTTCCTTTTTCTTCTAATATTTTTATTAAAAAAATACACTGCTGAAACTTAAAATAATTTTATGCAGGAACAAAGCACCAAATCACAAATAGGTTCTGTTATGCATTACCCCCAAATGCACTAGGATAACTAGCTAACCTTGCTGGAAATCTGTCTTTATTGGTTTTAGCGATAGAGTTTTTGAAATCTTCCTACATGTGTAGATTCTTTGGGAATATTGTTACCTATTCATTTATTTGTAAAATATGGACACATTCCCATGCAATTATTTCTTTGTCTTTAGTTTTAATCCCACATTCATTGAATGATGATGAATGCCATGAGACAGTTCAGAGAATTCAAAGCTAGAATGATTTTTTTTTAAACTGTGCATCTGAAAATTGTTGATAATCACAAACCACCATACAAAGTGAGTTATCCTTGGTTTATATCAACAAGACATGGCAGATACAGTATGTAAACTAGCTTATGAAAATGTATTAGTGTGTTGCAGGGTGCTTCCTTGGGAATACTATTGGTTAATGTTTTCATTAATAGCATTCTGCTGGAAGATACAATGGATGCTGATGCAATATCTCCTGTTTCTTCCGTTCCAACAGGTACTGAGAGAATGTATAGACCAGAGGCAAAATGTTTCATGTCCTCTTTTTCCTCCTGTCAGAACTGTTTTCCTCTAGACCTTATAAATACAAATGAAATCAATGCAGAAACTTCATGTGAAATTCTGCAGAAACCTTTGCACATTTGAATAGTGAGAGAGGAATGCAGGGAGCCTGATTTCGTTTTTTTCATAGGCAGTGGGATAAATGTACTGTGACTATAAAATGTAAATCTTTCCATGGAAAAGCAGTTTTCCATAAATTATATTTACCAGGCAGATCTGTTTCAAATATTGCATAGTCTGAATATGTTTTTCCCTTTTGGTTTTGGTCAAATGCAGGGCAGCTGCAAGCATTCATTTTACATTTCGGAGGATAGTTTTGGTGGTTATTTTCCAGCCAGCTAAGTGTAAGGCAAGTTCATCTTCCTTGTGAATGTAGCACCTCCCCTGTCATGTGCACATACTCATTGCATGCAGTCAGCAAAACATACCTACATAAAACATGTGTTAGGTAAATTATTGCTATTCAGGAATCTCTCTCCATTTAACATGAAAACAGTCCATTTTGATGTGTTTTCTATCTGTATTATAATAAAGAAGAAACTTTTCTTCCTTCATGCCACATCAAATAAGCAAGTGCCTTAAAATAGGAAAAAGTCTAAATGGTTACTAAAATTAGTGTCATCTTATGTAGTGCAGAGAGAGCTTCAAAAGGCTGTAAGAAAATACCAAATAGTCATTCTGAAGCACTGCATTACTACTTCATTGTAGTTTTGGCTAGTTTTGTTATTTTTTCTTGCAGGGGAAATAAATATATTTTAGAAATAGAAAGAAAACCCTACATTCATGTAAGAGGGCACTACTGCTTTTCTCATTCTCATTTAAAGGATAATAAAATCCAAGAGGGACATTTTTGAAAATATAAATGTTTATTACCCTTTGCAGTACTGGTATCTCTATTACAGGTAGGAGTGTATTAGTATCATTATGTAAAGCAGTGATTCATTCCCATTCAGAATATCATAAATGGTTTGTTATCGATCACAAGAAAAATAAATTGAAGCTGAAATACTAGAGCCACTTTGGTTTCCAAAATGCCATTATAATGATTGGCAGGAATGGAAAGGAGACAAAATAAGCTAACTTACTTTGTCTAACTAAAAATGGTTGAATGGAATATCTCAGATCTATATGGATATATCGTTACAGCAAATGTTCCAAGCAAAGAAAATGTGTAGACACGACAACAGATAAGCATAAATTTTCAGTGAATAGATTTAGATTGGAAATTAAAGGAAGTTTCTAGCAATGGATGGAATGAGGATCTGAACTGCTGAGGAAATTCACAGGAGCTACAGGAGCTAGAAACCTAGCTGATTGTAAGATAAAGCACCATATATTCTGTAGGTGACTACATGAGCTATTTATGTATTATAAGCAGGGCGCTCAATTCAGTGACCCAAGACATTTTTTCTTATATAAAGGTTATTAGTCATGTAACAGCTGACCTGCTTTTTCGAAGACCCCCTACAAATACATTATCTAAGTCAACACATTACTGTGGTAAGCAAGGATGCTGTGAGAATGAAATGAAGCAGTGAAACTGAATAGAAATTTAAATTACTTTTATGCAAGGTACCATCTTTAATGTACATTTTATTTTGAAGAACATTTTTCCGGATTTACAGAACATGTATTTTTAAGTTAGAGAGGTCACTTTCAAAATCTGTTTAGGATTTCTATTAATTTGCATTTCAAATCTGTTGCATTTTTTTTACCGACATATGACACCTCTAGTTTCAAGGGTTTGTAAAAAAAATCCTGGGTACTACACTATCTTAAAATAAAAAAGGCATTTAATTCTAGAACAGAAAAGTACCTATTTTTTAAAACATATTTCCTAGAACCTGATACATAATAATGTTGACATCAATTTTATCTCATTTTTTGTACTGACAGAATTTTCAAAACGTAATTTCTTAATGACCTTTTACTTTCATGAAGAAAGTTAATCTGAATCACAGACACAAGCTAATTGCAATGAAACTTGCAGATACCTTTGATCTGAAATGTAGTGTATTATTAATAATCCTTTTCCCCTCAGGAGGATAAAAATGAGCATATTGCATATAATTTAACATTCATTTTCAGGACCAATATTATATAATGCCTCTTTAATTCAAGCTTGCTTGTTTTCTTTTTGACTCTTTGACCAGTGGAAAAAAAAAAAGATAGAAATGAAGAAGCTAAAAAGATAATTTTCTTTAAATTAAAAGACAAGATGTTAATGGTCTCAACTAAGTGTTCTCAGCAGGGAGCTTTGTAACTAGAACTTTCATTATTGAAGAAGCATTTTAAATATTCAGACTACTAAATAATAGTGAATAAACCAAGACTGCAGGAACTGCTTTAGAGTCATGGTTTATGGTCAATAATATGCATCTCAGCAGTTATTTACTGCCATGAATACCTAAGAGGCACTCTTCCCTTTTTTCATTTTCCTATAATCTTGAGCACAAACTAAACATACTTATCAGGAATGTCTTAATATTAGAACTTAAATTTTCTGTTTACTTTATTTCTGTAAAAATCTAGATTTTGGAATGAGAAAAAATACTTTATTTTAAATTTTCACTCCAAATTTTAAAATTTTAAAATCCATCAGCTGGAGATTGAGAGAGGTTATGCTGAAGCTGTAGTACAATCTCCTCTGCTACAAGGAAACTAGAAATGTCAATGATGTCATGAAAAAATCAGGAAATGGTATGATGAACATACATTAATATTCTGTATTTAATTAGGCAATTAGTTCCATAAAATGCTATGTAGTGTATAAAAATGTAAATCTTTTTATCACATTTAAATTCTTCTTTTGTATTTCACTATCTTAATGCAGTAAATTAATTATTTGTTGTGTAAAAATCTTTATTTTTAATTGCATTTAATTTGTTCTTTGTTATTTTTAGTATCACCTATTTCTTCTTTATTAAAAAACTCAAGTCCAGCTAACTTTATTCTTGCAGTTCCTATGCTATTATATGCCACCTTCTATTTAGTCAAACTTCTAAGTAAGATTGGTTTTACGCATGAGAAAATATAGTATTTATTTTTACTACATGAGATTGGGATGCATGGTATTACAGAACTGCTTTCAGGCAATGTGTTATTGTGCCATAGAACTTTGGGATTTGAATTGAAAACTCAAGTGTGGATCATCATTTTTTTAGCATTCCAGAAAACAGTATTTTTATTCATTTTAAACCAATGTTACAGACTAGGACACTTGAATTTGTCGTTTCCCTTGGAAGCACTATTCTGCCTTGTTAATGCTAAAGAAACAGGCTTAGAGGGCTTTACATCTGTGCTCTTTTGTTACTTTCAGAAAGTGTCCAGTACGATGCAGTGATTCTGTTTCTATGTTCTAAATTGGTCAATCAACTTTTATTGCTGTAGCACAACCTGCTCAAACAGAAACTAGCAAAACTTTCCACTCCTATTTTTTTTCCCATTTGTGTCTCTCTCCAGACTTACTACTTTCAGTCTTTTTACAGCTCAGGATTTGTCAGTGAAGTGAATAATTATGAACCTTTTTTCATGCTCCACTGAAGTAATAGATTCATTCTGTAGCTACTGTAGGATATGTTTGCGCAGACTTGTTTGTCTTTTGGCCCCTTGCATGTGTTTGATCATCTCTTGAAATTAGTCATAGAAAGGAGACCCTGCTGTATAGGGAGGATAGGCAGCTTTTGATCTTGAAAATCAGCTTTCTGGTCTCTTCCCTTTTATGGCTTGCACAGTTGTATGCCTCCAGAGGAATCAAAATAAATGGATTTCAGAAAAAAAACTCTAAATCAGGACTATTGATACAAGACTACAAGGTTCCGAAAAGAAAACTTTAGTAAATCAAAGACTTATAATCTAGGAGTCCAATTCAGTACAGGTCTATTTCTTTAAGAGCTCTTTATAGGTGAAGATTTCGTTTGGACACAACATGCTTTGCTGGGTGTAACAGCTCATAAGTAGTAAGTACAATATAGGCCTTTGGTAAACACTTCTTCATAGACAAATTCTCCTTGCCCCCCAAATTCTTAAACAAGGTATACCTGTTTGAAAAGTTGTATACACGTTTCTCTGAAGGTAAAATTGAAGTGGCATACAGGGTACATAACTGTTGGCTTTGGTGTAGTGGTAATTTGCTTGAATTCTTGCCATGCTCTTTCCACTTTATTTCCACTTCTTGTTAGTTTCTGTTAGGGAAATAATTTTTTTGTTTTGCTTTGTTCTCTTTATTAAAGACATAACACAGGTTCTAAAAAGACTCACTCAAAGTGAATATTAACAGAACATATTGTTATGCTTGAAATACACAAATAATATTAAATCAGTATTTGAAATCTAAATTTTTGCCATTCTTCATTGGTATGCTCCTAATACTTTATGTTACCTTTGAGAAACTCAAAACAGCTACAGCAACAACTTAAGTTATTTCAATAGAAATATGTACTTACAGAACAACACAAATTGTTAAAAAAATTGAATCCCTGATAACTTCAATTCATGATTTTGAGACTGAGTAAATTGGCACAACAGATTATTTTCAAAAATCAGCATTTGGTATCCTAAGGTGTTTTTTTTTCTCCCTTTAATTTTCATAATCATCTGTTGCTGGAGGTGGATGCAGCTTCATTTTTGTCTGGTCGCTCTCTCCTGCTGCTCTTAATGGTTGCATCAATCTGACCTGTAGATGAATGCTGTGCTAGTCCACTTCTTTCAGAGTTTATATTAAGAAACTGTGTATCTTATTAGAGTTTAACAGTTCACATCTCCACATTTCCTTTGCATGCAAGCAGGATGAATAGGAAAGTTGGAAGGAATCATGATAATGAGGCACATGTAGATATGGAAATCTTCCAGACCCTCTGCCTCAACCTACTCTGAAATTATGCTATTGAGAACAGTGGTGGGTAAACCTTCCAGAGCATAGTTACCTAACTCAAGGAATGTAATATCCATGAACAGACGTTCTAGAAATCTATTTTGGTTGGGTTTGTTTAATGTGTATTATAACATGATTTATGAGGTACCTTTTACAAGTAAGACATGGGCATGGCAACTGTTCTCTTACAGGTAGTGGTATACCCAACTGATGGGAGGAAGTACAACCTAGATTTTTCTACTTTTGCTGTACAGTGACATGAAGCAATTATTTGCATAATTAGATGTACAGTGTTTTGTAAGTGTATATTCATTCTGAGTCAAAGATATTAATTTTATTTGTGTCACTGCAAGGCAAAGTTTAAGTCTTAGCCTGAAAGTTTTGTATTCATGAGAATTCCTTTAGGGTAGTGCATATATTATTGCTCTGTAATGTTCATATGACAGAAGGTGGGTGTATGGCAAAGATTTCTCTGTTTCTAGCTTTCTTGAAAGATACCAAGGAATCAAAATGACCCAAGAATACCACCAAAGACATGGTGTTTCTGTGGGCTTGGTCCTGATGCCACTTTAAGCTGTGGACTGTCCAGTTATCTGGAGTGGGTCTGATCATTTTCCCACAAAACCTTACTGGAAAGGAAATTTAGCATTAGCTTCCTTTCAAACCCTTCAAGACTCTCCATGGCTCCCCTTTAGCAAAGAAACAGCATCTCTGGAAATCCTCCATCTGCAAGGAATGTTACCCAAGCATTTCTTGTAACAACTAAGCAATCTGGAACGTACTCATTGTGTCCTCCTTTACTCTGTACACTCATGCAGTGACCATGCTCCATCAGGCATACAAAGCTTCTCCAATTTCATTAATATAGCTCTTTATGCACAGTTTAGTGGAATTTGTAAAGCAAATTCCCTCTCCTACGGTAGCTGTTCATCATTCAGTCATATTCTCCATAGCTTTAATTATTTATAACCCACCAGGATCTGTTCTTTGAGGACAGGAGCTTTTACAGAGCTCTGTCTACTTAATCAAAAGGGACATTAAAGATTATCTAGTTCCAACACCCCTGCCATAGGCAGGGACACCTTCCTTGACCAGGTTTCTCAAAACCCCATCCAGCCTGGCCTTGAACACTTCCAGGGATGGGGCACCTACAACTTCTCTGGGCAACCTGGTCCAATGCCTCACCACCCTCACAGTAAAGAATTTCTTCCTAATATCTAATCTAAATCTACCCTCTTTCATTTTAAAACCGTTACCCCTCATCCTATCACTACACTCCCTGATAAAGAGTCCCTCCCCATCTTTCCTGTAAGCCCCCATTAGGTACTGAAACACTGCTATAAAGTCTCCCTGGAGCCTTCCCTTCTCCACACTGAACAACCCCAACTTGCTCAGCCTATCCTAATAGGAGAGGTGCTCCAGCCCTCTGATCATCCTTGTGGCCCTCCTCTGGACCCATTCCAATAGGTCCATGTCCTTCTTATGTTGGGGGCTTCAGAGCTGGATGCAGTACTCCAGGTGGGGACTCAGTTAAGCATTATATTTTATGGGGAAATCAAGGATACAGGAAAGCAGGATAAAACATATTTTCTATAAAATGTGGGTTAAGAGTTTTATCCATAACATGGATTGTTTCTATAAAAAGTCTTTAGAGTTATGCCTGTGGTGAAAAAAACAACAAAAAAAGGAATTATATTGATTTTAACTGCGGCTTGTTATTATTAAAAACATACATGACAGTGAAGTTCATGCTTTTGAAACAATGTGTTCTACAGTCTAAAAACAGTGATCTGATTTAGCAATTAGGTCAGCTGGCTGCTAGAATCTGATCGTTTCCAAAACCAGACCTTAGCAGTCAAAGATGATTGAAAAGTCTGTTTAATATATAATCATCAATCGCAAATCAATCACATGCAAAATAAGATTTTGAACGTGAAAAGAAAACTATGTAAAGTTGGAAAGTAATGATGAGAGCAGTTGTAATGTAGATAAGTTTCGAATAGTCTATAGATCAGTAAAAGATTGCATAATTTCAGAATTATCTGAGGATCACTATGACACTCTTCTGGACATTGATTAGTTTGCAGACCATGGTCTGGGAACCACTGGTCTAACAGATGAAATTACATTTAAAATAAGCATTTACCTGTGCAAAAGGCAACTGTGTTCTTGAGAATAGTAATGTTATCACTGAAAGTGCAAAGAACTTGCAGGCTCTTTGCAGCAGGGTGGAGACGGTTTAAAAAAATTTTAAAATCTTTTGTTACATCTATAGAAAGTCAACATATTCTTCACAAAGCTGTAATTTAATACGGCTAAATGCAGATATATTTGATAGAATCCTGCAGCTTATAAAATATAATTTTGATGGTGTCCCTGAGGTTTTATGAAACATATTCTGCAGTCATAGAGTGCCATATTTCTGGCTGTTGTGCCATTTACTTATTTGAACATAAGCAAAAAATACAGCAGTTTTTGCCAACTTATCTTTCAATGTGTTTCCAGTCATTCTACATTAATATCATACAAACTAGAAAAGATATTACTTGTCACTGAAGAAAGAAAATACTACATTTGAGGATTTTTGTTTCAGAGAATGACTGAAAAAGAGCCAAATTTCCTTGGAGTATTCCTGCCACTTAAAGTATCATTGTTGATAAAGTCAGTAAGCGTTTTGCTTATATGTAGAAATCTTACAACTATATACTTCTTTTTTTTTAAAAAAGAATTTAAAAACAGTCTTCTGATTTTAAAACTTATATAGGTTTTACTTATTTAACAGTTGTCCAAAAATTCTGCATGTCAGTGATTTTCCTTAGTGTCATTTAAAAAAAATTAAGGATTTTGAATATTATGTTGCTTTTTTAATACACAGATTGAGAAGTCCAATATTTAGTAGATAATTTTTGACAACCATGACATGGTAACCACCTGACATGATGAGTACATTACATTAGACCTCTGACCAGACTGCAATAAGTGATCAGGTTTAATTGGTTTAAGTATTGATGATTGAAGCTTACCTATTTTACTTAATATTGCAAAGATGTAAGACATAATAAAAAAGATTGCACAGATGTGCAGTACAAGTTGGAAATGCCCTGAGAACAGTTTGTGTATATGTAGATATTATTGCAACTTTGCTTAGAAAATTTTTGTTTTCTTGTTAAGTAATACCTCAATTTTTTTAATATTATTTTGAATTTAGCAAATTTCAACAAGAATAGTTATTTTTGTTTAAATTCTCTGCAGGAAAGTTGTACTTCTGACACAAATTGAAAAAGGAAATGCTTTAGCTACAAACCCATTGATTGAGAATTGTAACTGTTTCCTGGGATGTGTGTGTCTTTTGTAGAATGTTTCATGGTCTGCTCTCAAGTACTGAATGAGCCTCAAGTTCAGAGAAACACTCTTGAGGTATGCATGGCTTCATTTGCTGCCTGCGTGTTGACTGACTGATAGTTTGCGTCCGTTCTCCAGGTGGTTCTCAAAAGAGCTGAGAAAGGATGTCTCTGTAGAGTGCAGACAGTTATCCCAGCACACTACATTACATAAAATTGCAGACAGACTGACTTGCTACATCACCTAGGGTGTGACTTCTTCATCAATAGCTACAGACTACATCAAATTAGCTGTATGTCTACCGCAAATAAAGAAAGATACTGCTGAGTGAGATTTCACCAGATTTCATGTATCACAGAAGGAAAGCTTAGGTTCTGCTACTGCTTCTGGTGTGCTGGTGCTAGCCCTTCATAGTATTAGGTCAGGACATTCTTTTGTGTTGTTTTCATCTGTCAACTTTCCTATACCACCAGTCACTTTTCATAAGCTCCTAAGTAATACACAAAACTAATTTCTTCTATCCTTTCAGGAATTCATGACATTCACCACAGACATTTGACCCTCACTTCATAAGTCTTACAGTAATCTTCAGAGCTGCTTCAATCTAGTTTGTGTTATCATTAAAATAAGTTCAAGAAAAACAGTACATTCTTGGTCACAAGGTCAGTTCACCGATTCTTCCCTACCAACTTATCTGGATAGATATTTCAGAAGGAAATTTGCAATTTCTGATATGTTGTAGCAACTTTCAGGAAACTTTCACAGAAGATGCTCTTTTTTCCCCAACTTAATTTCCCATTTAGTACTACATGACACTCAAATACAATTCTCTGCTAAAAGCTGCAGAGTATGGATACGCATTTTCAACTGCCATGGGTGCTATGAAATGTAATTTCATGGCCTCATATCTGCATCTACCTCTGTGAGGCCATGTCTGTTTAGGCTGTATCTTCTATGATGCAGCTGCTAGCCCTTGAACAAAAATTTCCTGAAAGTGGGGTGTCTAATGGTAGTACTCCCCTGTATCTTTAGAATGGAGTGGAATAGAGTAGAACAGAATAGAACAGAATAGTTTTTAGTTGGAAAGGACTTACAATGATCATCTTGTCCAACTGCCAATTTAGCTTCCATTTAATCTTATACTTCTTTCTATTTAATAAGTTTGTTCTTCATACACATATATATGTATTTATATATGTGAAAATATTTGGTATATGTCTATTTCTATGTATACATTGTGGAATGGTGTCCTCGTTCATTAAAGCACCTAGGCTTGTGCTCAAATTCTGTTGACTTAGCATTAAGAATATGGAAAAAATTAAAAAAAGGACCTCAAATGATTATTTTTCATGCATGGATGAATGAAATGTCCATTAAAGATACAATAGCTCTAATGAGCTATTAATAGAGGAGTGGTAGATATGAACAGACAGCAGTGTTAATAACTTTCATAAGTAAACTCTAGTAAGCAAACTCATATCCAGACTCATTCAGGATTGTATGAAGCCCTGAGACATCCCCTGTACCCATGCAAGGTTGTGGTTGCCTATACAGAATGTGGAGAACTGGTGGTACCTACAAGAAAACTGATTTGGGTCCTACATGTTTTATTTGCATATATGTTAATGTTATTAAATTCTATTTCATTATCTCTAAATGGATTATGACATACCTTATAAGTGTATTTGCATTATTCAGTAAATTTGTTGCATAAAGATCAATTCTCAATAAAAATTTGAACAATCTTTTCCCGTCAACACTGAGGTTTAGATGAAAACATTGTAAACCTGCAGGTCATTGATCTTCTTAATAGATACTGTTCTTTGGAGTGATACAAGTGTCTTAATAAATTGCAAATGCATATAGTTAAGTTAAATAAAATATTTCCAGTGTGCAGTAATCTGGCTGTAAACAGTACCCTATTCTTATAAATCAGCCCTAATATTCATGGCATTTTCATTAATGTGCTTATAATAAATATAGTAAGGGAGACATAAACACATGAATAATACACGTTACACTTAATAGCTTTTGCCCTTGGAAATTCTTATCTAGCTCCTACAAAAGTCAATGGAAAACCTGCAGTTGAACGCATTTGAAGAAAACTTGAGCCAATGCATCAACATGCACATTCAACATATCGGAGTTGAACTGCTGAACTATTGCTCTTCCTACTCTTTACTGCCTTTTGTTTGAATACTGTGACAGATCAGTTCTTGTTGCAGGTGCTCAGTAAAAATGACAGGAGAAATACAATCTGTAATTCAGATATGCTACCTAATGAAGAATCCTTTTTAAAAACGCATAAATAGTAAGATTTTATTTCTTCAGTATGCTTCAGAGATATACACTAAAACCAGATGGATGTCTCTATCAAATTACTTTGAACAACCGAAAGCAGCTATATTTGGTGTCTCTCTAGGTCAAAAAAATTAATCATGTTTATTTTAACACAAGTTCTGAATTAATTTTTTTGCTTAGTTTGCTATGAAAGCTTAAGTTTCTTTTTACAAGCAATGATCTCTACAGTGCACACACACACACATGCACACACACACGGTTAAAAAAAATGTACTCAGTTTTCACAAGGATATTGCATAGCCTCCAGCATTTATTTCTATACCATTCAACTTTTTGGAAGAACTATTAAGAACATTTCTTAATAGGAATGTGTACAATTAGACAAGGTGGATTAAAAGTTGTAGTAGTTAAGAGCTACTTAGATGTTCAGTAAGTGCTGAGGTATTTTACGAAAATTGCATGGAAATTGCTGCCATTACTATGTCTTCATCAAGCCCACTAAGGGACGTTTTAATCACATCTGCTTTTCTCTTCGTAAAGGGTTATTGCGACCAGCAGCAGTGTGACAAGGAGAAATTTCAAAAAGAAAATGTGTTACTTTTGAATAGAAAATGAGAGCTGGAAACCTGAATAAAAGGCAACACATTTTTTTTTCCCTGGAGCAGACCAGAGGAGCAAATAAGAACTCAAGACCTAACTTTAAACTCTAGTCAACTCTTTTTTTTTTTGAACCACATTTATGTTTATCTTGCCCTCTGGAAGCAGACAGAAAGATAGTCTTAGTCTCAGTGATAACTGCCTGAAGGAAGGAAACAGACAGTATAATATGATTTGTTTCATACCTCAGTGACCTTGAATAAGATGATAGACTATATAAATATAATGTAAATTTATTCCACTGTCTGACACCTACTAGCTCAAGTTTACTGGAGGAAGGGCAAATCATGTAAAAGAATGCCCTTTGCTATCACAAGATAAGAAAGAGAAACATGTTGAAGGAAGTACACCTGAGGAGTTTTGGTGTCAAGTATCAAATGACAACACCAGCAACAGAGCTGGAAGCTAACACAGAGAACATAGACATCATAATAGGCCAACAGAAATGTAAATAGCTTACAGTGATTGTTTGCATATGACTTCAAACACCTTAGAGAGCTTTTCCAACAGAAAGTAATATATTTGCTTATTTTTACAATATGTAATGGTTTTAGTAAGAAAAAAGCTTCGTCAGAAATTAATTTTGCAGCAAAATCATGCTAAATGTATGTTAGAACATACTTGTAAGTCTATCTAGCCTGAGTACGTAAACAAAGAAAAAATAGGTACGTTTGAGAGGGAAAGCATGCTCATTTTTAATAAGAGACGACAAGGGGCTAAAGCACCTATGAGCGTTGGCAAAAACAACAACAAAAAGAGTAAGTTACATATCCACTTGCAATGGATATACCTTTAAGTTTTAACCCATGATTTGAACCATATCTTATAGGAAGTACTACAGCAGGAGGATGTGAGGATGTTTGCAAGAAGCCAGGCAAGTGCAGCAGTAACCCAACCTGAGCTGACTTTGGTGCCCAGTAACTCAACACAACACACCACCTCTCTTCTCCTGAGCACCCACCATAACAGATGGAACCCAAGTCATGGGCTGAATGGACTCTGGACATTTTATGGACATTTTAGAGGAGTGGCCGATAGGCCCAGGGACTGGTAGCTCTGTATATATCAAAGGATGGGGAGGGGGAAGGTGATTAATGAGGATGTATTGGATAGTGTGGGACCCACTAGTGAGCACAACATAAATAGTATGGAATAAAGGGTGGAGATTGTATCAGGTTTGTCTGTGATGGAGTTAATTTTCTTTATAGCAGCTCATATGGGGCTGTGCCTTGGATTTGTAACTAAAACACACCAATGCTTAACAACACACTGATGTTTTATCTACTGTTGAACAGTGTTTGCAGAGCATTAAGGTCTTCTCTGCTTTTTATGTTGCCCTCCCCCGCCCCTCCAGCAAGTAGGGTGGCGGTGTAAAAGATGTTGGGGGGGGACACAGGCAGGACAGCTGATCCGAACTGACCAAAGGGGTGTTCCATGCTGTATGACCTTGTGATCAGAATAAAAATTTCCTCAGGGAAATGAGGAAGGGGGTACATTTGGCACTTGTCTTCCCAAGTAACCATCATGCATGCTGAGACCCTGCTCTCCAGGTAGCAGTAAATATCTACCTGCCAACGGGAAGTAGCAAATTAATGCCTTATTTTGCTTTGCTTGCGTGTGCAGCTTTTCTTCACTTATTAAACTGTCTTTATCTTGACTGACAATTTTTTTCTCCCTTTGCCCTCCTGATTCTCTCCCCTATCCTGCTGGGGGAGGATCGGGGGGGTGAGCAAGCAACTGGGTGGGGCTTAGCCGCTAGCCAGGGTTGACACACCACATCACTGCGCATATGCTGTTAACTCAATTTTGAGTATGGAGAATTGTTGTCATAACTATACCATAAACCCAGAAGCTGTGCTACTTTGGTGTAGTATTTATTTCCAGGAAATCTGTGCGGTATTGTTGGATGGGTTTTTAGGGGCAGGGGGGAGGTTGTATGTGTAAAGATGTGAAGTCACTTCCAGGTGTGCTACCTGCTGTGGAAAGAAATTGTTCTTCCATTACATTAACCTTATTGTTTTAATTAGCATTATTTTTTTCCTCACTTTCTGCAGTTGTTAAACTGATACTGAGAATAATTTTCCAATCTCTTTACAGGTGACCTAGGGCTATGATAGAAAATACATTCAATTATCACTTTTTATATGGACTGTACAATGAGACAGACGAATTTGAATGCTGACACAGAAAACATGCTGCTGCAGGAATAAACAAGCTCCAGTTTAAATGAAGTCAAGTGTCATATGTGACTATTAACACTGTTTCTGAAAGAGCTTTTTGACCCTAAAATTATCAGACGAGACAAAAAATAACAATCTGCATTATTAAAGGCATAAGAGAAAATGGAAGAAAGCAGGTGAAGATATACTGGAGTTTACAGAGAAAAAGAAAACAATACCTGTGACATTAATGTGAGATTTTAATGCCAGATCTCTGTGATTACTATGCACACAGTGTGCATTTACCTGCTACAGGTTTTACCATTCTATTGGTTTCTATGGGGCATCATTGTATATTGAACAGAATCCAGAGGTGAAAATTTGATGCTTTTGAGTGATGTTGAAATAATTGAGAAAAGAATAAAAATATTACATTGCCATTTCTGACACAATTTTTAACTGGTTTATTCTTTAAGCAGATATGGAAATAAAAGTCTGTTAAAAGAAGATAGATTATGTGAAAGTGTATGTCAAGAGCATTAATCCAATCCAGGAAATGTACTTTCTCTAGAAAATTTCTTCTATCCTGCAAAATATCCAGCTGTGTAAATAGACTGATAATCTATGCAGCTATATAATTTGTTTTTATCTTAATATGATGAATTACTATGCTTATCATCTCTCTATACAATGGTTAAATTAAAAAGGAAAACAATTCTGTCATAACATCTGAATTTGTGTAAAATGTAGTGATTTTGTTTGTTTTAATTCAGAAAATAGCTTATTGATGTTGGTCTAGATTTAAATCTTATTAATAGGAAGAAACAAATACAGAAAGGTCAAACCTAAAGATTGAATTATCTTGCTAAACTGCACCTCCCTCTCTACTCATATGTCTATAACAGAGTACACAATTTTAATGCAATATATTCATACCATGAAAATGCTGTTTACAGAAAATAGAAATGTGCAGCATTAGTGGTTTTGTTCATAAAATATCAGTGAACTTGTTTGTAATGTTACTGCATATTATTGGAGACTGAAAAATAGGGAAAAATATCATGTAACAAGGAAAAGCTGTTCCAAATTTAATTGAGAGTTCTTACATTTCTAAAATTACACACATTTCCCTCGTGGTGTAAATTGTAACATGAACACAGCCATCTAACCAAGTATCTGTTAGACAGCAATGAAAAATATAGGAACAGAAGAAGTTTATATCAATACTTCCCCAGAAGTGTCTTTGTTTTTAATCCCATATGGAATATTCTGTACAAATTTGTCCAGCCAAATAAAAACTTCTAATTTCTGAGCCAAATAAAAGCTTCTAATTTCTATATCCCCTTCAGGATAGAAGTTTCAAAATTCTATTGGAATGTTGATATTTTTGTTTTGAACTTATTGCCTGTTAGTTTCATATGTGTCATCTGAGATTCTGCATAAGAAAAAATCATTCTTCATGCAATCCAAGATTTAGTAGACCTCTCTTAGCAAAGCAGAACTATACTTTGCTAGTGTTTGCCCTTTTCTGTGAGAAAATATTATTTATACCAATCCTTTGTTTTATGCTGTTTACCGGCAACTTCCTTTTGATAGGCCCCATTGGTGAGGGATGCTGCTGAGTGTTTGCAGGAACCTGTCACAGCAGCCACCATCCAGACCCCCTGACTGGCATCCTTTCTGGCAGACGGACAACTCCAGAGACCACATCTCCCTGGATTTTGTGGCACCCCTACTCTTTGCTAAGCCTGTTTTTACTTTTCTCAAGTCACGTTTATTCAGGTGATTGTTACTTCTATTCTTTATAACAGCTGACACTGATTTACCAGTACTGGCATCTAACTTAGATGTTCATAATTCCCTAGATGTTTCCTCGAACCCTTTTTAAACACTGATGTCATTATAGGGAAATAGTACTGGCATTTTCCTCATTAAGCCTGGTAATTCTGTCTAGAGGGCATCTAATTTACTTGTTGACATGATTACTATGGTATTACAACATATAATGTTTATATTATAATAAAATTGCTATGTAAATTATATGTAGCATATACAATACATAACTGCAAGATTGCTTTAATATGTATCATCTCTTCTCTAATAGCATGATCTATTCTAACATCCATAGTAAGTTTGTACCCTGTTACTTCTGTTTCACACTCAGTGCAAAATCTTGGTGGGTGATTATTCCTCTCTTTTATTTCTTAGGCTTTAGTTTTTAGATGACTACAGCTAGCACTCTGTTTTTAAGCAGCTCTTGCCATATCTTTCCACTTGAACCAAAGAAATGCTTGTCTGACCCAGGAAGGTGGAATAAATGTGTTGCAGCCTGAACTTTGTCTCTGTGAGCAAATCCTTTCAATGCAGACAACAGTCAAGCAAAACTCTTTAATGTATGTAACTTTTAATAGTTGGGTAATGCCAAGTCTCTTTGAAGTGTCTTATGTATTCGGTTAGACAAGGACAGTTGTGGTTTGTTCCCTACTTTTAAATGACAGCAATAATATTTCCAATCTCACCAGGCTTTTATGTCACAGTAAATGAATGAATGTTTAATGTACTCAGGTGTTATAGTAAAATCATCTCACCTTCTGGCTGCAAATAACCTGACTTGGAAAATATCATTTGCTCATTAATTAATTTCCCTCAGGAAATTTGTACAATAAATCTTCCTTGCTGCCATTATGTGGCAAAAAGTGCCAACTTCTTGCCTATAATTTTTTTATGTCATTAAAGGAAAGAATCATAAAGTACATGGTCAGATTGAGTAATCTGGAAGGCATTTCTGGATGTAAATATGTCTGTCTTAAATCTCTGTACTGGTTTTGGCTGCAATAGAGTTAATTTTCTTCAGAATAGCTCATATGGTACTATGTTTTGGATTTGTGACCAAAACAGTGTTGATAAAACAGGCATGTTTTAGGTATTGGTGAACAGCGCTCACACAGAGTCAAGGCCGCCTCTGTTTCTCATACTGCCCCACCAGCAGCAGGCTGGGGGCGCACAAGAAGTTGGGAGGAGACACAGCCGGGACAGCTGACACCAACTGACCAAAGGGATATTCCATACCATGTGGTGTCCCGCTCAGTAATAAAAACCTGGGGGAAGAAGGAGGAAGGAGGGGATGTTCAGAGTTATGGCATTTGTCTTCCCAAGTAACAGTTACACATGATGGAGCCCTGCTTTCCTGGAGATGCCTGAACATCTGCCTGCCCATGTGAAGTGGTGAATGAATTCCTTATTTTCCGTTGCTTGAATGTACAGCTTTTGCTTTACCTATAAAATTATCTTTGTATCACCCCACAAATTTTTGCACTCTTGTCCTTCCAATGCTCTACCCCATCCAACCAGTGAGGAGTGAGCAAGCAACTGTGTGGGGCTGAGCTGTCTACTGGGGTTAAACCATGACAACCTGTTTAGAAGAAAGCAAGGAACAGAGATACAAATCTTTATGAGTCCTTTGACAACACAGTGCACCTATAGGATGTACAAAACTCAGCAAGCAACAAATTTATAGTGTTTTGCCAGCAGTTATCCTGCTGAAATATCAAGAAAACAGGCTGTGATATTTTTTAAAGACATTTTATTTGTCATCCACAACTATATGGCTTATAGGATTTATACAGGATTGTGATAGTTTAGCTTTCCAGCAAAGCCATGAACATTTTTACAATCTTGCTTATGAGAAAGGTAGCAATTACTGATGGAATCAAATGTCAGAGGTTCGTTCCAAATCTTTTTTTTTTTTAATCTGTGCTCACTCAGAACTAATCAAAAGCTCAGATCTATCTCAGTGACACATAAAATGAAAGTAAAATTGGGAATAAAAAAAGAATTTGAAATGTAATTTAAACTTGTTCAAATTCTATAGTTTACAATAGACCTTCTTCAGATGTTCAGTATTTTAAATGCTGAAGTCTTCTTTTTTAATGCTAGAGCTCTGAAGTTTAGATAAAAGATTCCCTCCTAAGGGACAGGCTTTCTTCTCTTAATGAACTATGAAGCACTGGACATTTTACAAAGTGCAGCTTCTTTATAAATAACAGCAATGAAAGTTAAAGTCCTTTTCTTGCAGAAAAATAATTCGCATCCATGATAAAAGCATATGTGATCATAAGTTTCATCATTTGAGGCTTATTCAGCAGAGAGAGGGAATAGTTTAATTCTACTGTATTAAGCACTGATTGGCCTAATTTTGAACACTGCAGAGTTTTGATCAACTGTTTTCAAGAACAATTAACTCTAACTGAAACAAGAAATTGCTTCAAGGATCACCAAGAGAAAGAAGAGTATACATAATAAAAGAAGAGTAGGTGGGCATGCTTTAATAAGTCCGTTATGTTGCAGAGGGACTTGATTATTGTGTATATACAATACACAGGGCACAATAAGAATGTGAGGCAAACCCCAGGTAGGAAGAAGACCAAAGTCATGTTGGCACAAAAAGGGGTGGATATAAACTGATAACAAATAACTTCTGTTTGGACATTAGAAGGAAACCCCTAGAAAGTATAGCAGCATGTTTCTGCAGATTTAATCAAATCAGAAAGTCATGGAGAAGAATAACAGAAAAATGCAAAGTTTTTTAAAGTGGAGCCCATAACCCTTATAAAAGCAATTTTATAACACAATACCAACCACATAGACCTGAAGGCTTTCCAGTCCTGTATTTTCTTAGTTTCATACAACAGTTCTGTCTTGCCTTCTTTGTTCTTGCGCAATTCACATAAGTACACGCAAAAAAGAATATTTATCTATAAAGTGACTTGTATGTCAAATATTATTATTATTTTACTAAAACAATGTTTGCTTAGACTAGTGAAATAGTTAATTCCTCTGTAGAAGATGACCCAGATTTAGGAAAATATTGAAATACAGGCATTACTTAAAGCTTACAAATAAGTCTTACATTCCAGTGTTACTCCTTGTCAATAAAAAAGTGTGTATTTTCAATTTATTCTGTGTGACCAGCATAGTACAGAAATAAAATGAGTGAATAAGAGAAGCTTATTGCAATGGAAAGGGAAAGGAAGAAACAGTTTCTGTCTTTTTACCTGTATGTTTCCATTTCTTTTTGTGTATCTGGGCTTTTGAGGATATTTTTATTTTTGTATGCTTCTAGTGATTTGGATTGTTTCTTTGTTAATTGTACATCCTTAGAAATACTGTTTTCTTGAATTACCAGGATTTATTCTGCTACCTTTAACTGCAGGTAAATAAATCTGCTTTTTTTTTTTTTAGGTTTGGGACAAAAACTTTTCCTTTTTTAATCTGGAAACATTTTTTTAGGGTCTTATTTGGTTTTACTGGTTACAATATAGTGGAAGCAATGCAGATGTAAACATTACAGAACTCTATAGGCTTGGAATAGCTTCCAGCTTCTCAGGCACCATAGGAATGAGTCACCTGTCAAAAAAAAATATGTATTAAATCTGTTTCAATTTTGCTGTCACAGAAAACTGTTGCTTCATTTTTTAAAAAGTTTTCTCTATTGAATAATTGAATCATATATAAGTATTGGCAGTATGGGCTAAGTCCATGAGAAGAAATGACCCCTTTTTCCGCCACTGTAAGAAAAGGACCTTCAAGAAGTTTCAAAAGTTTTGTGTAAAACGATTTGAATGTCTTCTTTATTATATTTTCATCATTCTGATATCATTTTGGTATCAACAAGGAGCAAGGATAAGCTAAGAATATAGCAAAGTTGAGCAATTATGATTCTAAACCCAAATGATGCTCAAGGAGGCAGAGGCTCCTAAATCCTTTCTAAAAAGAGAACATAGGCTCCTTAATCATCTCACAGCATTTGAAACATACTTTTGGAATCCAAACATAGACAAATTCTGATCCACAGTAAGCTTGGCATGAACTTGTGTCTACTTAGAACGACTTAACAGGCGAAATAGTTTTTAAGGGAAAAGGTCTTTGTAAGTATTGGTGCTACTGAAATGTGGTGGGTTAACCTTGGCCAGCTGCCAGATGTCCATCCAGTTGCTCACTTGCTCTCACTCCTCAATAAGGCAGAGGGGAGAAAAAAAGGTGAAAAAGCTCCTATGTCGAGATAAAGACAGGGAGATCACTTACCAATTGCCATCCTGGGCAAAACAGGCTTGACTTAGGGAAAATTATTTTAATTTATTGCCAGTTAAACATAAAGTTGGATCGTGAGAAACAAAGACAAAAGCTAAAAACACCCTGCCCCCCTGCAGTGTTCTCAGGCTGAACCTCATCCTTCATCCTCAATTCCTCTGCCTCCCTAAGTGGTGCAGGGGGATGGGAAATAGGGAGTTGTGGTCAGTCAACAACAGTTGCTCTCTGCTGCTTCTTCCTCCTTACACTTTTCCCCAGCTCAAACCTGGGCTGCTCTGTTGTGGGGTCCTTCATGGACTGCAATGTGCATATATGCTCCATCGTGGTTCTCTTGATGGGATGAAGGGGAATCTCTGTTCCTGTGTCTGGAGCACCTCCTCCGCCTCCTTCCTCTATCACCTTGGTGTCCACAGGGCACCTCACACTTTTTTTTTCCTCACATCCCCACAGTGCCTTGCCCTTTCTTAAATATGCTTTCCCAGAGGTCCCACCATCCTGGCAGACAGGCTCAGCTGTGTCCTGCAGTGGGTGTGTTATAGCTGGCTGGCATGGGACAGCCCTTGACCTGTTCTCACAGAAGCCAGCTCTGCTATCATCTGCTGCCAACTATTTGACACGTACACCCAACATACAAGTATATCTCTTTCTTTTCTAAATAATCTCGGAGGTTTGCTCTTAAAATATGTGGGTTTTTACTGATGAATTCGTATCACAGTATAGATAAAGGTAAAGTCCTTCTGTGCAGCAGCTTCTAGTCTTGAAGCATGGATGAAGGTGTCTGTTATATATGGCCCCACTACTGATGTTCAGAAAATATCTCAGTTTGATTCAAACAATGTAGAAGTTTTGCTGAGAATGTAAGCCTGGAATGTAACTTGGAGACAGAATTAGATCTAAATTCTTTCAAACCGAATAGCATTAGTTGCTCTCTGGGCAAAATTTTCTTTGGATAAAGTTTACAATCAAATAAGACAACTCTGATGGACTTGTGGATGAATTTGCTAAGGTGTCTGTGAATTTGAAAAGAATTCGACTTTCATTTTAAAAGTAAATCTGATCACTAAGGAAGATTTGTTTTGAACAAAGTGAAATGGAAACAAATCAAAATGCATTTTATACGAGACAATTTCCATATAAAGTAGTTTTGATTTTTAAAAGTTTGTGGAATCTGGTCTGGAGTGTTCTTGACTTTGTAAACAGCATGTGTTTATCAAGTCTCCTGTTGATGGAATACTCTCAGCTACTGCATAAGTGCATTACGACACAAACAGTAATGATCAAATGACATTGCCACTATGGAGCTCCTACTAAGCATATAACATAGCTTGCACATTCAGTCCTGCCACCTTTCTTTCATGACATCACATTGTGACCAGTTTTTCAGTAGAGTAAAGAGGTATTGAAAACTGACTTAAATCAGTGGCTCTCCTCTAAGGCCAGCAATATCACTGAGCCACAGTGGCTGCTTATTTACATGTTAACAAGCTTCTTCCAAAGCTAAGTAGCTAGTGTCAAATGTAATTTGGGTCTTCTGACCCCTCCCTTTACCCTAGCCATTGAATCCAAACGTTTCCTTTACATGAGCAGAAAGAACAGGCTGCTGTTTTTCAAGTCAGATTCCTTTATTCAGCCAAATGCAAAGTGAACCTTATTCCTAGGAAATCAGTTCATAGTTATAGGTCAACAATTCCACAGCATTACTGTAGTCTGAACAGCTAAAATTATTCCACTCCATTCTAATATTTAATGGTATAAGAAAGTAAAAAGGCCTATTATCTCCCACTGGAGAATAGCTTGCTCTCAGAAATGGACAAATGCTGGGAAAAATCTGTTTTACAATTCAAATACTTCTACTAGGTTGTATTGTTGAAAGAGTAATACTCTTCACATACAGGCTGCATTTCTAAAGTCTCTTTTCTTGACTATGATCTAAAACACTTTGAGGTAGTGAGTGCAGCAGAAAAATGTGATTGTTCCATAAATGCAATATGTAGAGTGGGATGGTTAAATTTTTAAGATTTTTTCTTTGTGCTGAGACTAATTATTGCATATCTCAGTTGATTCACCTTTTCTTTTTTTAAACATTAATTTAAGAAATTCAGTATTCTAAAATGAATGATGTTTATGAAATATGATTAAAATATTATATCAGGTATTCATGTGGTCTGTGTTGATGTAGCTACACTGAGGACTAGGTAGCACATTAGTTTAAAATATGCCAGCCACTGGAGTTGAAGTCTACAAAAGAAAAAAGTATTGATTCATATGCCTTTTGTCTATAAATTAATCCTTTTCAGAAATGAGGGTATCAACCCATCCAGACCATTTGATTCTTTTCACACCTGGATCGCATGCAGATTTCATTCTGTAGATCATTGACTTAGCACCTCTGCTCTTGTAGTGTACAACTGACAACGTAAAGGTTAAAAAAAATGTTTTTTTTTAAGAAAGTCCTTGGTAAAACATGACATGAAGTATTAATGGAAATGACAAATTTTTCAGTTTAGGTCCACATAACCATGACTATACAAACTCTTTTTGGCCAGTGATTATTACCTTTTTTCAAGTGCACAGACATATCTAAACCCTGTTAAGCAGAGGTTTGAAGTGAAGTCAAGATGTGGGTGTACTCCCAGTATTTGTCTGTCTCTTTTACATATGGCTGTCTTAAGCTGTCAGGGCTCTGAGGGCACCAGCAGACCTTAACTGCTTTAACCATCCCCCTGGTGCCCTCACCCAGGCTCCATTTCAACTCAGACATGAGCACCTGGGCCTTTCAAGGGCTTCCTTGTGAGTATGCTTATCTTCCTTGCTGTCACCAGTGTTGCTTCCTGGGTCAGCATTGGACCTATGCTGTGGGTGGCCTGGTCTCCAAAGGTCTCTTTCACCCTGTCCCCTTTGCAGTAGTCTTGTCCTCAGCCCGCTCTCTGGACTTGCTTTTGTTACCCCTGTTGTAAGGATCAGAGGCAAAACAACTGCAGACCTGCATATTTTTTATGTTGTAATCAATGAATTTGAGCTAGGGATTGATATTAAGAGGCAGACATATTGACTATGATATAATGAAAGATTTTTTTATTTTTGTTGTGCTTTTTTCTCCGTTTTTTTTCTGCCAGTGTTTCTTATCAATGTCTTCTCATTTTAATAGACCTCTAAGTTTAAAATATGCCAGCCACTGGAGTTGAAGTCTATAAAAGAAAAAAGTATTGATTCATATGCCTTTTTTCTACAAATTAATCCTTTTCTGAAATGATGGTATCAACCCATCCGGATCATTTGATTCTTTTCACATCTGGATCACATGCAGATTTCTGCATGGACTGTTTTGTCCATGTAAAGGGGTGCGCTGAGATAATATTCTTAAAATTTGGATTGGCTGATCAAAAAAACACAGTATGGTTTAATGAATTTTTGCTTAAATCAATACTTTTTGAAAGTATCACTGAAGTTTTATCCTAATACAAAACAAGATTATATTTTCTAGGGTAAAATATAGATTGAGAAGAGGCAAACAGGGGTTAACAATCTTCACTTTTAAAATTTATGTAGACATTTTCCAAGAGTGAAAGTCACAAGATGATATTACTTTCTAGATTAGACTTTCAAGTTTGTGCTGGATGTGCACATGGAAAAAGCTAGAATCACGGCTAAAACTGGTTGTGCGGACCTCCAGCTAACAGGAATATTTAAATCCAAAGGGATTTTTCAATTCATTGTGAAGTCTAATATTGTACCATACTTGAACCACCAGTACACTCTGAGCACTTTTTTCTGTCATAAAACTATTCAAAACAAGTTTTAAATGTTATATGTTACAATCATAAACGGTCGGTAACATGAATCATCCCTTTTATTTTTTCTCCAAAAGAAGGATTTGAAGCAAGTCAGGGAGGGTAAAAAAGTACAGTATGAATCAAAACTGAGAAACAGTCTATAAACCAAAATAGCCTCTGTTTTAAATATTGAATGTGAAGTAATGTAAGTAACACATAGTCTTGTAAGTAAGTAACACATGACAAAGTTAAGAAAATCTAATGTTCTTATGTAGTCAACATATACCATATAAAATAAGTATCAGTATTGAAGATTTGTACCACTTTTAGTCCTTTATATGCTTTATTGGTGTCAGAATAATTTTCATTTCTATTGTTTAAAGAAGAAATGCATGCTATTTTAGAAGTTCTTCATAAGATCCCTTAGGAATCTTTTAAATTGAAATGGTTACATTTAACCATATAAATAGGCTAGTTAATTATAACACATTTAATTTAAATGTGTAAATAACAAGTTCTGAAAATCTCTTAAGAAACAAGCTTGCCATACCAGCCTTCCATTAGTTGTAACAAATTGTCCTAAACTAAAAAGAGCTTCTTGTTGATTGCATCTTGTGCTAGACGTTGTATTGGTGTTCAGTCAGTGCATCAATAGTCCTAATTTCAAAGAAAGCATTGTCATCAGATTTGCTTTGTTCTTCTTCCAGCCACTGAAACGTCATGTATAGAGATATTTTTTTTCTATTTTCCCCCCATTACAGAAGCTGTGAACACTCATAGTTGCTAAAGGTTGAGCCAAAATACTTCATAAGCGGTTTCGGCAAATAAATGTAATTGGACGTTATATTCGAGGATAACCTAACAACCTTACCTCTAATGCCACGAAGATCTGAGAAACAAGAGATTAAGAAGAAAAACAGTCTTCCTATAACAACCATATAGATTACTTATTGATGTTTTGCCTGTATGCATAAGTGGTAAGTTGATTAGGAGTTAAGTATGGGCTATAAAAGAGGCAAATAGTCAGGCGCTGAGCCTGTCCTAAGTTTCCTGTATCCGTGATCAAATTGTTATCAGAACCAGAACCGAGAACCACTTGGAATCAAGTGAGACGATTTGTAGTTGGTCTATATAGCAAATATAGCAGCAAAGATATCCATTCATAAAGTGCATTGCTATGCTGTGCAAGCATGAGCATAATGAATGCTCCACCAATCAAAAATGCATTTTTCACAGGAAAAAACCCAACCCTCCTTATAAACTTCCAGGAGTAGTTTCCTCATACTAATGTTTTAAAAATTATGATTGTGACTGGCTAGTTAATTACAAATTTGTGATTATCGTTGCTGGTAATTACCTTGTAGGAGTGATTATCCTTATAGGTGAAAAGAGAGATGTTTATTTAAAATTAGAAGCAATTTAAAATACTGTATAAACAAACATATACACTGAGTGTCTAAAATCCTTCATGTCAAAAATGTAAATGAGGGAAACACTAAAGCAGAATCATTCAACTGATATGGTAGTGTTCAAGAATTTTATTTATCCATATCCTTTTAGTGTAAAGTTTGTGTTAAAATCCTTTGATAAAGCACAACACCGTAAAATTCTAAAGGCTCATCTTGCAATTATTTAACAACATTAAAAAGCTTTTCAGTAGGGCAAAATCAAAGTATGAAACATGATAGAAAGGAACGATCATACTGTGTAACATTTCTGTTTGCATATGCAAACTCAGCCCATGCTGGGGTTACTTAAAAGTCTAGGGTACTGTGAAACCATTCATCCTTCAGAAGTCACCAACAAAGCTATAGCTGTTCTTTCAAACAGCTTTCATTCTAGCCAAAATTCTTTTCTCATACTGCAGTTTTTTTAGACATGCTGTGGAAACAAAGAAAGTTCTGTCTTTTACGTCTGCTGCCACATACAATACTGTTGTAAAATGAAAAATGCATTCCACTTTCATATCATAAGGTTTGCCATATCTTTATTTGACAGTCAGAAGAATTTTATTGATGATCTCATGAAATATCAGTTTACATTCATTCCAAGCATTGAAACTTGATAAAAGTCACCTAAATGAAAGATTTTTAGAAAGTTAGTTTTGTCACTAGCGTAGCTCTGCACAGATAATCCATAAAACCCCCTAAATATTGGAGGAAATGGAAAGCGGTTTTGTAATTCAATCTAGCAATTCACATTTTGCACTTCTGCATGGCCCAGCAAAGTCACAAATGTTAATTTGCTAAAGCAGTGCTGTTCTTGGAAGACACAAAAGACAGCTTAGTACAAGAGAATCTAACAAGACTTTTCTTGCACAATTTATTTTCACAGTGTCCTAAAAACACTGCCCAGCGCTGTTACCACCGTACTCCATTGCCTTTAAATTATCAACATCAAGCAGGAGACAAATTATTAAGAACACTGAAAAGTTTTTAAACCTGTACGTTCACATACATTGATGCATTCTGCTGTGGTAGTGTGCACTAGATAAAGGTCTTTGTAGGTAGAGAAAAATTTAATTTGTACTAATTAAATTTTAATTTCATCACAGATTTTTTGTGTGCCATTCATGCATTTTTCCACAGCATTACCTTATATGTTTTTAAGAAATTAATTGATAATACTAGAGGTTTAATAGTTTATTTATGTACACAGGTTCAGATAGCAGATCAATAAACAAGAGTTCCTAAATATGTATATTGTTATTATCTATTTAACAGACTATTATTATCTATTTGATGGATTAATGTGTGTGTGAGAGAGAGCAAGAGAAGGAGGGAGAGGAATAAAGAAACTCGTGTTTTATGCACATGATGATCCTAGCACTTTTAATGCACTCTAGCTACCAAATTTAGATGAATCTTTCAGAACTGTTAAACTGACAGAATAGGTCTGTGAAAGGTAACACATCATAAGACAAAAAAGGAGACCATCACCATTTGCTGCTAGTGAGTGAAAGTGCATGAATCTTTTATATCAGGCTTTCACTGTGAGACAATGAAGAACTCCTTGCAGAGATGTCAACGTCTTTTGTCATCACCTGGCATAGGGAGAGAACAACAACTCATCTCCAGTAGGCTGGGCAGCTCCAGCATATTCAGTTCCAAAATTTTAGTGAGAGAAAGATTGAAAAGTTTTTACAGAGCAGGTTGGAGCAATGTGTGAGTTCTACATTAGGTGCAAGGAGCAAGGTGAAGGTGTGGAAATATTTATATGATAGCATTGCAAACAAAGAGGGGGAATTGTGCAGCTGAGATGTACATGTATATAGAGCAGATGATGGGGTAAGATTTTTATGGCTGCAGAGATCAGTGTTCCCCAATTATGCCTAGACATAATGCAAGTGTAGGGCAGGGAAGCCAGGCTAGGCTGTGCACAGAAATCCTCTATACAGCACGATATATCTATAGCACTGATATGCTAATTTTCAGTCCCCTCAAGTCTCAGATAGCTTCTTTAAAGGGTAGGTGAGTCCATCAGGTATCACTGAAGGAGTATATTGTAATGAATCTATGATGGCTTGCAAACGTCACTCAAGACTAATGAAGCTGCATGGAGGTCAAAAGTAGAGATGCCTTTCTCCGTTCCCTTCCCCCTGCTTTCCTTGATGTCATGCCTTTCCCTTGTGATGTGCATTGAGATAGACTGTTGGTGTAAACCAGCAGAAAGGTATCCTCCAGACATTGCATATTCTTGGTTATTTTTCCCCCTTTTTTCAGTCTATGGATAATGTTTTGTGGAAGGAAAAGCGTGGATTTTAGCTTTAATTTCCAAGAGAGGGAACTGTTGAGATTAGGGATAAGAAAGCAGTCAAATACGTATGTACTAATTATTCTGGAGGGGGCTGAATGTCATCTTCATTGGTCATTTATTGTCTGTCTTATGTGGTATGACCATGTGCCTGCCCTATTATTGCTTTTAGGCATCTTTTACTGACCACGATCAAAACAGGATATTGGGTTTGTAGGACCTTTGGCTTGATTTATTATAAACATTTTTATACCTTGAAACTGTTGATGGGGTCTTGCTATTTACTGTATGTGTGTTATACTGTGTGTATTGTACTTCAAGATAGTTGTTTGTACATGTTCATCCACAGGTAATATATACTCTCCTCAAGATGTATGATCTACCTAAAATACTATGTAATAACCATGCTTGAAATAAATGTTGAGAGGCTATTAACTCAAAATATATTTTTTCTTTCTCTATTTTATTTTTCCTAATATCCAATTTCTGAGCTATAATACATTACATATTTCCATATTTCAGTCCTTCAATACTGTGTCACATGAGTAAAATAGAAACAGAAAAAGATTAAAGCCGAATACAAGTTCCTAAAAATTGTCTGTGATACTTCCTACAGTTTTCTTGTAATTACCTGTCTTCACATAGCCAGTTACCTACACAAATGATTTTTTGTGGACTTGTTATATTAACTATATTTTATTAGACCATTAATATTCATCAACAGTGGACATACACTTTTCTCATTTAATTTTCTTTTTTATTATTGTAAAATCAGAAATATGCTAAAGCATACATTAGTCTTCTATTTATGCTAGTAACTTCCAAGTTCTCTCAAATATAATGCATTTGTTCCTCAGGGGTCAGTACTGGGTCCAGTCCTCCTCAATACATTCATCAATGACCTGGATGAAGGGACAGAGTGTACCATCAGCAAGTTTGCTGATGACACAAAACTGGGAGGGGTGGCTGGCACACCGGAATGCTGTGCCGCCATACAGCATGACCTAGACAGGCTGGAGAGTTGGGTGGAGAGGAACCTAATGAAGTGCAACAGGGCAAGCGTTGGGTACTGCATCTGGGGAGGAGTAACCCCATGTATCAGTACAGGTTAGGGTCTGAGCTGCTGGAGAGCAGCTCTGCAGAAAGGGACCTGGGAGTCCAGGTGGACAACAGGGTGACCATGAGCCAGCAATATGCCCTGGTGGCCAAGAAGGCCAGTGGCATCCTGGGGTGCATCAAGAAGAGTGTGGCCAGCAGGTCAAGGAAGGTCATCCTCCCCCTCTACTCGGCCCTGATGAGGCCATGTCTGGAGTATTGTGTCCAGTTCTGGGCTCCCTGGTTCAGGAGGGACAGGGAACTGCTGGAGAGGGTCCAGCAAAGGGCTACAAAGATGATTAGGGGATTGGAACATCTTCTTATGAGGAAAGGCTGAGGGACTTGGTCCTTTTTAGTCTAGAGAAAAGAAGACTGAGGGGGGATCTTATCAATACTTATAAATACTTAAAGGGAGGGTGGCAGGTAGATGGGAACAGTCTTTCAGTGGTGCCCAGTGATGGAACAAGAGGTAACGGGCACAGACTTGAGCATAGGAAGTTCCATCTAAACATGAGGAGGGACTTCTTTGCTTTGAGGGTGGCAGAGCACTGGAACAGGCTGCCCAGAGAGGTTGTGGAGTCTCCCACACTGGAGACATTGAAAACCCTCCTGGACGCCATCCTGTGCAACCTGCTGTAGGTGACCCTGCTCTGGCAGGGGTTGGACTAGATGGTCTCCAGAGATCCCTTCCAACCCTGATCATTCTGTGATTCTGTGAAATATACACAAAATATTTTTAAAAAAATAATGAGTGTTTTGGGTAAAGCAATCCTATATACTGGTATAAAAGTGGTCAGCTAACATGACTTGCTGTTCATGGAGTATGGACAACCTGGAAGTGTTTGAGACAAATTCAACATTTTGACATCCATTATACATCATGGACTGATTTGTCACAAAATACTTATAATCATGTAGCTGTCCAGTTTACATAATATTGATAACCATTAGATACAAAACATGCAATGAAAAATGATTACAATAAATTTTCCAGTTGAAATTTTAAGTTAAGCAGAGAGTAGTACTTTTTAACCTAGTACTTTCGCACCATTTCATTGTAAATGTGGGACTTACTCACACAGTGTTTTGTGGATGCCTGAAATCTAAATAATTTTTTGAATAAATTATATATTCATGAATGGAATTATATCCAGTTGGCATCTGGTCAGAAGTGGTGTTCCCCAGGGCTCAGTGCTGGGGCCGGTTCTCTTTAACATCTTTATCAACGACCTGGACGAGGGGATCGAGTGTACCCTCAGTAAGTTTGCAGATGACACCAAGCTAGGTGGGCGTGTTGATCTGCTTGAGGGTAGGATGGCTCT